>CM042382.1:40018765-40113765 GCA_023634145.1 Thymallus thymallus
GGGTTGATGTGTTGAATATCATATTTTAGTAATTTAGCCAATGCTCTTGTTCAGAGATACTTAGAGTAATGAGTTCATACAGGTCCCCTGTGGGAATCAAACCCACAACCCTGGCATTGCAAGCACCAGGCTCTACCAAATGAGCCACACGGGATACATTCACAAGCTGGCGTGGGCCAGATACCCTGGGCTTGTTGGATTAAACAAATATCATTGAAACAAATATCTCCATATGTTTCCCTTTCACATAATAACATGGCATGAATAATATAAGTTGTTTTAGTATATGAAAATCATTAAAAATTAATTGCTAAAGGTATGTTTATGAAACTCCTGATTTTGCGGTCATATAAACTGTGGTGAGACAGTTGCTCAGTCTTTCCTCATGCGAAAGGGACTTGGGAAACAACCAACATGCCAAGGAGGCTTGGCAGGATACACCCATTCGGGTGGGTTACCTTCAGCGACCCCTTGGTCGCCTGTATTTTTGTTTGTGTGCGTGTTCTGTTTCATTCTGTTCTGTAGGATCTTAATTTGATTACCCAGTTGCAGGAGAACTTTCCTGCAACTTTCCTGCGATCTTAATTTGAGTCAGTTTTCAACAGGAAATGTGAATCAGGAAATGTGAATTTGATATTTTTGTAGGGATGTATACATTTTTCATTATGGCAAATCAAGTCTGAAATGTCACAACAGAAATGACAAACTTTAGAAGCCTTATGCAGGAAAATTCTCCGAAATAAAAGAGTGATCAAAATAATATCCTACACCTATAGATCTTTTCAGTTTATTTTAAGTAACATAACAACAGTAATAATCAAAATGATCACAGTGTATACAGAGTATAACTGTCAGAATTACCTAATAAACAATACTTACTCTCTTCCAACAGTTAATAATATCAAATACTGAAAAACTATATTTTTATCCCTTTGGTAGTGAGTCTTCTTTTCTTTGTCACAACAGTCAATGTTCAACATCTTCCAGGTATAGTTTTTGTGTGTAATTGAGATCAAACAGAAGCAGAGGTGTTGTGTCAGCAATTTCACAAAACACTCTACAAATATAATTTACACCAATAATAACAAGACTGCCGCTTTCCCAAGGCAAAGTTTTATTATTACCTCAGAGTCACCGAGGAGCCACTCCCAACATAAAACCCTGGGTAGAGGGGCTCAGTGAATTTGGTGCGGAACGTGTGCAGGTGTGTCCGTATGTTAGAGGAAACTCTGCAGAAGGACAGAATGCCGGCCTGCCAGTCCAGATACACTCCCACTCTGTAGTAAGGGGAGGATTGGACAGGAAACTCGGTGCAGTTATTATTGTGCCAGGTAGTGTTACTGTGATTAGAAGACTCCAAACTCCAGGACTTACGATTGTATCCAAGCACACAGTCTTTACGCCCCCCTGTCCTGCTAATTCCTTTATATGCCATCCCGATGACAGCCCATTCCCCACTCCAATCTGCCTCCCAGTAACAGGGCCCAGGCCCGGAGAGACCCTCTCTACACAGCACCTGTTCACAGTTCCCAAATCTCTCTGGGTGATCAGGATACCGCTGCTTCTCGTCCACCCATGTCACCTTTCTGTTCCCCTCAGACAGAGAGAGGCGTCTGTGCGCTGTGTTCGGGTCCAGTGTGAGATCACGTGCATCTGAACGGGAAGATGAATACATAACTGATCAATTCATCAGTCCCCAGTTTGCATATTTCCCAGTGTGAATTTCAGCCAGTTACATTTTATTCAGTTTACTTGTCAGGGACGGTTTTACAATTGAAACATACATTTCAGAGTCTGAAATATAATGCATTAAAACCAGATATATTGTTGTACTGGTTTATCTGGTCTGTGCTCGGTATAACAATATCTAAATGAACCCACTGCCTGGTCCATTAACTGGAGAATGACAAACTAGAAAGGACTCAAAGTGGAACCTTCCAACAGTCTCATGAGTAAACAACCACCCACAACGTTTGGTGAATCAAAAAGGCTTTTACAAAATATTTGGGATTTGGGCCACCTCAGGCTGAAGGGGGGGTTCGCCCAGGGCGACATTCAAGCTAGAACCGCCACTGAGCGTTACTTTACACACCCCGAACGGCGATCTTAGTTTACCCACTTATTGTGTATAAAGTGTGTAAAGATTTTTACATTACCCATGTGTATAAAGTGTGTAATTGTCAGTGATTTTCTTTTTCTTCATTGCCTTTAGTAGATATTGGTCCAGCAAAAAAATTATTAAGATCTGGGCCCGGTTTCCCAAAAGCATCTTAAGGCTAATGTCAGGCTCTGGCCATAGGGAGCTCTTTGGCTCCTCTAGATAGCCAGGGTCAGAGCCTGACAGATCTAGTAGATCTAGATCTATGTTTTCTTTTGTGCTGAATCCCCAATTAGAGACAGCTGAGTGAGGTTGTCTCTGATTGGGGATTCTATTTAAGTTGTGTGGGTCATTGTTAGATGTTTGTACGTCAAGTCACAGCCAAGTAAGTGTGTTCTGTTTCATTGTTTGGTTTTGTATAGTTCGTGACATTTCAAGTTTATAGTTAAAATAAACATGTCGAACTATCGCTGCGCTGCTCCTTGGTCTCTCTCTACACCCACTCGTGACAGAATGACCCACCACTACCAGACCAAGCAGCGTAACTGGGGAGAGAGAGAGAGAGAGGAGGTGCTGCCACGCTATGCGTGACACGGGGAAACGCCCGCCGACAACCCCAAGGGAATTTTGGGGGGGGGGGGGGGGGCTATTGGGGTGGTCTGGCCGAGAGGAGGAGGCACCAGTACCACTCTCCAGGTGACATGATGATGATGAGGAGGAAGAGGAACAGGACTAGAAGGAGTTGGATGAGGAGGAGCGATACCGGGCTGGAGTATTCAGTAGGATCATGGAGCTGAGTAGGCAGAATAGGAAGGAGTGCGAGAGCGAGAGGACGGAGCTGAGGGGAAAGAGGCCCATGAGGGGCATTCCCAATCCGGGTTGTTCGGGTCCAATCTTCCAAGCCGAGTCTCCAATGCACATCTCCAGTCCGGTATGTCCTGTGCCAGCTCCCAGCACTCGCCCTGAAGTGCGTGTCACCAGTCCGGTGCCATCTCTGCCGGATTCACGCACCAGGCCTCCAGGGCGCCTCTCCAGTCCGGTACACCCAGTACCGGCTCCCCACACTCGACCTCCAGCGAAGGTCAGCCGCCCTGAGCCTCCAGCGAAGGTCAGCCGCCCTGAGCCTCCAGCGAAGGTCAGCCGCCCTGAGCCTCCAGCGAAGGTCAGCCGCCCTGAGCCTCCAGCGGAGCCCAATCCGGGTCCAGCAGTCCGCTCCGCTACAGCGCCGGAGCAGTCCGCTCCACCGGTGCCCAGTCCGGGGCCGGTCGTCTGCCCAGCTCCAGCGCCGGAGCAGTCCGCTCCACCGGTGCCCAGTCCGGGGCCGGTCGTCTGCCCAGCTCCAGTGCCAGAGCCGGAACCACCTCTCACACCGGTGCCCAGTTGGGGTCTGGGCGTCTGCCCCGCTCCATTGACGGAGCCGTTAGCCAGACCAGGTCCCATTCCAGGACAGGTCATCAGACTGGCGTCAGGGAGGAAAGTGTCCACTTCACCGGGGCCAGAACCGCCACCGAGGTGAAGTGTCCCTCCCCAACCCTCCCATGTCAGTTTGTTTTCATGATTCATTTTTTTTTAAATGTATTTTATTGCGGTCGGGAGTCCGCGCCTTAGAGGGGGGGTACTGTCAGGCTCTGGCCATAGGGAGCTCTTTGGCTCCTCTAGATAGCCAGGGTCAGAGCCTGACAGATCTAGTAGATCTAGATCTATGTTTTCTTTTGTGCTGAATCCCCAATTAGAGACAGCTGAGAAACGTTGTTTCTGATTGGGGATTCTATTTAAGTTGCCTTATCCCACACCTGTTGTGTGGGTCATTGTTAGATGTTTGTATGTCAAGTCACAGCCAAGTAAGTGTGTTCTGTTTCATTGTTTGGTTTTGTATAGTTCGTGACATTTCAAGTTTATAGTTAAAATAAACATGTCGAACTATCGCTGCGCTGCTCCTTGGTCTCTCTCTACACCCACTCGTGACAGCTAAGTTCCATGTTAGAACCTTCGTAAGAGCATCTTGACATTTCTGAGCCATTTCCCAAAGCCGTCTTTATTAACGTTGCACTTGAAATCGCTCGTAACCTAACGCCTGCCTCAGACCATTCAGTAAAACTGCTAAGTGTGTCGTCAAATCCCGCGTAACTTTACACACAAATCTCAGCTAAACATAGAAAGAAGATGTTTATCTGTGACCACTTTATTAACAAGCGAAGCAAGGACACATGAAAAAAAAGGGAAACCAAGATAACCTAATTATATAATAGCTAGATTATTCGGTTTAAATATCGTAGTATTAAGCCATTTGGCTAAATCTGAGCCACTTCAATATTCATATTAGGCCTATAGCTTATCGAAAAGCTCACGCATTTCACTGTCGCCTAGCCAATAACCTAAAGGTCAACATATTAGGTCTATGGCAATGTCGCTTAACATGATAATTCATGTTAAATTATTTGTAATTGTTTAATATTTGATTGTATAATATCTGTAGGCCTACTTGAAGCCCAATTCCTGCTTGCCATTAGGCTACAATGATTTGTTGAGCAATTACGAAAACCATTGCCATCATAACAATCCTATTTTTAAGGCCGGTTGATATTTTCTATAGTGAATAAGGGCACGAGTGACTTTGACTTTATTTATTCTTGCTCAGTTTCCACAAACTAAAGAAATACAGAATTTATATAATCAAACATGGAGCAACGAGAAAATACATAACAACAGGCAAACACTTAAATACATAACAACAGGCAAACACTTAAATTCATAACAACAGGCAAACACTTAAATACATAACAACAGGCAAACACTTAAATACATAACAACAGGCAAACACTTAAATACATAACAACAGGCAAACACTTAAATTCATAACAACAGGCAAACACTTAAATACATAACAACAGGCAAACACTTAAATACATAACAACAGGCAAACACTTAAATACATAACAACAGGCAAACACTTAAATACATAACAACAGGCAAACACTTAAATACATAACAGGCAAACACTTAAATACATAACAACAGGCAAACACTTAAATACATAACAACAGGCAAACACTTAAATACATAACAACAGGCAAACACTTAAATACATAACAACAGGCAAACACTTAAATACATAACAACAGGCAAACACTTAAATACATAACAACAGGCAAACACTTAAATACATAACAACAGGCAAACACTTAAATACATAACAACAGGCAAACACTTCAATACATAACAACAGGCAAACACTTCAATACATAACAACAGGCAAACATAATACATACTAATACGCTACAGAACATTTCTACTCTCGATGGGAAAACTGTATTGTGCAAATACAAGTAATAAAAAAAAAAAAAAGAAGACTTTGAATAGCCATAAATCATTTAAGAGCTACAGCGAGCTATTTAGCCTATATTCTGGAATCGTTTTCAGGCCTGGAATGCTCCTGTAACGACAGTTAAGTTTCACTTTGTAACGAGTGCACTGCATTGTGTTTTGGGAAATGTGTATGACATCTTCTGCCGTTTATTTTTTTTCAATGCATCGTTAAAACACTAGTATGACTAAGTTCCATCGCTATTTGGAAACCCGCCCTGATAATTTGAACATGTCTTTTCATGCCTTTGGGTGGAAAAAAATGCTCCATAATTGAGATCTCTTGTGTCCAGGAAATGCATACAGTAGGTCTACAACATAGAGACGGCTGTATTTCAAACACTTTGACCAGTTAAATACATACAGTAGGTCTACAACGTAGAGACGGCTGTATTTCAAACACTTTGACCAGTTAAATACATATATTCAGATGTTCCATCAGTAAGCTCAGAACAAGTGTACAAAAGCAAAATTATACATTTCCGTTATGGACATGAATGGGTTGAACGTTTATTTGTCCCAGCAATCAATACTCACATTTAATTTGCCCTGGTATGATTTTGAAATCTCCAGATCCCATGCTATAGGAAAATCAAATGAATAAGACACAGAGAGACAGTCAGAGAGACAGAGAGACAGAGTCAGAGAGACAGAGTGACAGAGTCAGAGACACAGAGTCAGAGACACAGAGTGACAGAGTCAGACAGAGACATTAATGCAATCATGTGCATATACAGTATGAAGTGGATTATGGACACTGCAACAGAGACCATGAAAGATCTTCAAACACATAACTTTACTGATTTATCTGTTCTCACACAACTTTACTGGTCTATTCCAACACTGGTTACTGGATGTTTGTCTGACAATAAATGAGAAAATTGTCTAATATTACAACATACTTGAGTTTCTCCAGTTTACAGCAGGGATCCTCTAATATAGCAGAGAGCAGATTCACTCCTGAGTGATTGTAGCTCAAGTCCAGCTTTCTCAGGTGTGAGGGGTTTGACCTCAGAGCTGAGGCCAGAGAAGCACAGCCTTTCTTTGCGACTCCACAGAATGACAACCTGTGGAGTTTATCATGTAGCTGTGTTTGCCTTCCTCGATCACTTAAAATGTGTATTTTAAATATAATTCTATTTGGTAACAATAATATTATTATAATATAAAACATTCGAATTTAATAAATATTGCATCTTAATTTATGGTCAAATCTTCTCTTGTGCAATTAGGTAACAATGAAGTTTAAATTCAGCTGACAGATTATTCTGATATTGTCCTCTATACATATGGTTGATAATATAAGAACTAGTTAACTAATGCAGAAATACTGACCTCAGTGTCTCCAGTTTACAGTGGGGATTCTCCAGTCCAGCAGAGAGCAGCTTCGCTCCTGAATTCCGCAGGTCATTGTCACTCAGGTCCAGCTCTCTCAGGTTTGAAGAGTTTGACTTCAGAACCAAGGCCAGAGAAGCACAGCTTTTCGCTGTGACTCCACAAAATGACAACCTGCAAAGTGTATCATGAGTTAAAATCTTTTAGTAGTAAAAGGGGAAAACGGAAGCTTTGTATGTCTTCCTCAATCTCTTAAAATATGTGTATATTTTAAATAATAAATTATTGATCATATTATTGAATATAATAAGTATAGCATATCAAAATAAAAAATGGTATACTGTACAATAGATTTGAAATCAAACTTTCTCTTATGTAGTTAAGAAGCCTAACTATGACATTTAAATTTGGCTGAGACCAAACACATTAGTCTGATATTGTTGAAAGAGGAATAGATGTGGATATGAACTATCCAAATGTGAACTAATACAGGAAAACTAACCTCAGTGTCTCCAGTTTACAGTGCAGATGTTCCAGTCCAGCAGCAAGCAGCTTCACTCCTGAATCTGTCAGGGTGTTGTCACTCAGGTCCAGCTCTCTCAGGTGGGAGGAGTTGAGAGCTGAGACTAAAGCTTCACAGCATCTCTCTGTGAGGTTACATCCATTCAGCCTATGAAAAGGTAAAATTCTTAACTATCACAGTTATACAAATCTAGTGAGCAAGTAGCTTAGAATTTGATAACAGTTAAAAAAATATTAACATTAGAAAGTTTAATTCCAAAACGCTATACATCAATTTTCAGAGATGTTGGTAAATTAGCGAGAGATTGGAGTGTTTTTTCACAATTTAATCATGGCATGGTTTTGTTCAATGACAGACATGTATTTATTTAAACTCTATCACTTGATGGTTACATTTCAGAGAGACATATCTAACTCAGTTGCCGGAGAGGAAGGAAACCACTCAGGGTTGTCTAGCAATGATCAACAACCAATTTGACAGAGCTTGAAGAATTTTGAAAAGAATAATGAAAAATGTTACACAATCCAGGTGACTCACAAGCTGTACAAACGATTGACTTAAGGGTGTGAATACTTATAAAAACATGTTTTCCCTTTGTCATTATGGGCTATTGCATGTAGATGGGTGAGAAACATGCTCTTAATATTTAATTCATTTTTAATTCAGGCTGTAACACAACAATATGTGGGATAAGTCAAGGGATATGAATACTTTCTGAAGGCACTGTATATATTTGCTTCACTCTCAGATAAATAAGTAGTACTACAGTCAAATGTAACAAATAAATACATTTTCTATAAAGAAATGTACAAATGACACACACACATACAGTGGGGAAAACAAGTATTTGATACACTGCCGATTTTGCAGGTTTTCCCACTTACAAAGCATGTAGAAGTCTGTAATTTTATCATAGATACTCAACTGTGAGTGACGGAATCTAAAACAAAAATCCAGAAAATCACATTGTATGATTTTTAAGTAATTCATTTGCATTTTATTGCATGACATAAGTATTTGATACATCAGAAAAGCAGAACTTAATATTTGGTACAGAAACCTTTGTTTGCAATTACAGAGATCATACGTTTCCTATAGTTCTTGACCAGGTTTGCACACACTGCAGCAGGGATTTTGGCCCTCTCCTCCATACAGATCCTTCAGGTTTCGGGGCTGTCGCTGGGCAATACGGACTTTCAGCTCCCTCCAAAGATTTTCTATTGGGTTCAGGTCTGGAGACTGGCTAGGCCACTCCAGGACCTTGAGATGCTTCTTACGGAGCCACTCCTTAGTTGCCATGTTTCGGGTCGTTGTCATGCTGGAAGACCCAGCCACGACCCATCTTCAATGCTCTTACTGAGGGAAGGAGGTTGTTGGCCAAGATCTCGCGATACATGGCCCCATCCATCCTCCCCTCAATACGGTGCAGTCGTCCTGTCCCCTTTGCAGAAAAGCATCCCCAAAGAATGATGTTTCCACCTCCATGCTTCACGGTTGGGATGGTGTTCTTGGGGTTGTACTCATCCTTCTTCTTCCTCCAAACATGGAGAGTGGAGTTTAGACCAAAAACCTCGGGCCTGGACATGCGCTGGCTTGAGCAGGGGGACCTTGCGTGCGCTGCAGGATTTTAATCCATGACGGCGTAGTGTGTTACTAATGGTTTTCTTTGAGACTGTGGTCCCAGCTCTCTTCAGGTCATTGACCAGGTCCTGCCGTGTAGTTCTGGGCTGATCCCTCACCTTCCTCATGATCATTGATGCCGCACGAGGTGAGATCTTGCATGGTGCCCCAGACCGAGGGAGATTGACCGTCATCTTGAACTTCTTCCATTTTCTAATAATTGCGCCAACAGTTGTTGCCTTCTCACAAAGCTGCTTGCCTATTGTCCTGTAGCCCATCCCAGCCTTGTGCAGGTCTACAATTTTATCCCTGATACCCTTACACAGCTCTCTGGTCTTGGCCATTGTGGAGAGGTTGGAGTCTGTTTGATTGAGTGTGTGGACAGGTGTATTTTATACAGGTAACGAGTTCAAACAGGTGCAGTTAATACAGGTAATGAGTGGAGAACAGGAGGGCTTCTTAAAGAAAAACTAACAGGTCTGTGAGAGCCGGAATTCTTACTGGTTGGTAGGTGATCAAATACTTATGTCATGCAATAAAATGCTAATTAATCATTTAAAAATCATACAATGTGATTTTCTGGATTTTTGTTTTCGATTCCGTCTCTCACAGTTGAAGTGCACCTATGATAAAAAATTACAGACCTCTACATGCTTTGTAAGTAGGAAAACCTGCAAAATCGGCAGTGTATCAAATACTTGTTCTCCCCACTGTGTGTGTGTGTATATATATATATATATATATATATATATATATATATATATATATATATACTGTATATAAAATATCCATACAGTAATATGAGATCTGTAAAACATGTACATATTCATTTAGCAGACGCTCTCATCCAGAGTGACTTACAGTCAGTGCGTTCATCTTAAAACAGCTAGGTGAGACAACCACATATCACATTCAAATATACAGGATACCAATATTTCATTCGAGCTAAACAATGGATATATAAAAAAACACATTTTCATACACATCTGAAATCTATGAATGAAACATTTGAGAACAGTAATATTTTACACACACATGAAGGTACCCATAAGCAATCATTTCTGATCAAAAAACACGAATGTGAAAAATTGGTGGATATAGCGTTTTGGAAATAAACCCTTCACATGTATAATATAATTGAATTCTGACTGACGATTATAATATAGTATGATTTCAACTCACAGAGATATTCTGGAGGCTTTGACTACTGGCAGCAGTCTCAGAAGCCCCTTTTCTGATCTGGAGTATTTCTTCAGATCAAACACAACCAGCTCCTCTTCTGAGGTCAGCAACACAAAGACCAGAGCTGACCACTGTGCAGGTGAGAGTTCTTCACTGGAGACATTTCCTGAGCTCAGGTAATTTTGAATCTCCTCCACTAGAGAATGGTCATTCAGTTCGTTCAGACAGTGGAACAGATTGATGCACTTCTCTGGAGAGGGATTCTTTCTGATCTTCTCCTTGATGTACTTGACTGTTTGCTCATGACACTGAGAGCTGCTTCTGGTGCTTCTTGTCTGGGTCAGCAGTCCTTGTAAGTGAGACTGATTGGACTCTAGTGAGAGGCCCAGGAGGAAGCGGAGGAACAGGTCCAGGTATCCATTCTTACCCCGTAAGGCTTTATCCACAGCACTCTTGTGAAAGGAGAAGGCAGGTTTTAATGTAAACAACCTACACATTTTTCTGATGGCAGAAGGGTATTTGCTCATTAGGTTTACATTGCTGTTGTTGAATGACAGAAAGACATACAACGCAGCCAGAAACTCCTGGATGCTCAGATGCACGAAGCAGTACACCTTGTCCTGGAACGGCCCATAATCCTCTCTGAAGAACTGTGTGAACACTCCCAAGCGAACCGAAGCCTCTCTGGCATTAACGCCACACTCTTGCAGATCTGATTCATGGAAAATGAGTTGGCCATTTTTTAGCTGTTGAAAAGCCAGTTTTCCCAGTGCCATAATGCTCTCTTCATCCCAGTGTGGATCTCCCTCACCTTTCTCATTATATTTGTTGTTCATCTGTTTAGCATGAAACACCAGTAAACCAAGGAATAATTGAGTCAGAGTCTTTGGTATTTCTCCATTCTTATCTGCACTCAATATGCGTTCCAGAATTGTAGCTGAGATCCAACAGAAGACTGGAATATGGCACATGATGTGGAGGCTCCTTGATGTCTTTATGTGTGAGATTATCCTGTTTGCCAGATTCTCATCACTGAATCTCTTCCTGAAATACTCCTCCTTCTGTGTGTCATTGAACCCTCGTATTTCTGTCACCTGGTCAACACACCCAGAAGGAATCTGATTGGCTGCTGCAGGTCTGGAGGTTATCCAGAGGAGAGCAGCGGGAAGCAGATTCCCATTGATGAGGGATTTCAGAAGCACATCCACTAAGGTTGGCTCTGTAACTTTATCCCAGCTATCATTCTTTTTGTAGTCTAGAGGCAATCGACACTCATCCAGACCATCAAGGACAAACAGGACTTTGTACTTGCTCTCACTGTAGTTTCCTGATTCTTGTAATTTTGTGAAAATCTGATAGAGAAATTCTTTCTCAATCACTTTTGCCTCTCTGATGCATTCATGAACAAGATCCACTGAACTTAGCGTTTTGTTCCTCACCAAATTCAGCTCTCGAAAAGGCAGTGAAAATATGAAATGGAGATCTTGATTTGCTTTTCCTTCAGCCCAGTCCAAAATGAACTTAAGTACAGAGAATGTTTTTCCAATGCCAGCGACTCCCTTCGTCAGCACAGTTCTGATAGGTTTGTCTTGTCCAGGAACAAATTTAAAGATGTTATTGCATTCGATCAACGTTTCTTGTGTTGCTGCTGGTGTCATGGATGAGATCTCAATCTGTCTCACCTCATGGTCATAATTGACCTTTTCACTTCCACCCTCTGTGATGTAGAGTTCTGTGTAGATCTTATTGAGAAGGGTTTTCTTCCCCTGTTTTGGCACCCCCTCAAATACATGCTGAATCTTGTCCTTCAGTTTGTTTTGGTATTTACGTTGGTACTTCTCAACATCTTCATATGAAGGACCTGACAATGGATATACAATTTCAGTTTAGGATTAGGTATAATCAAGGTTTGATTGTGTTTAGAGATTCATTTATCAGTCCCTCCATGATTTTACGATTCTGCATTCACATTCTGTTTTTGAAAATCAACAATTTACCTTTTGCCCCGCAGCACTGGATAGCAACTGTCGGTAACCAGACTCAAATCCAACCAGACTCGGATAAGCTCACATTACAAAAGCATGGAAGCCAAGGAGGGTTTTCATTTTAAAAAGTAATTGTTTAAATGGCTTAATAATTGAACAGGGGCCAAAACAAGGGATCCTTGTGACTGTGGTTCCTGAAATGCAGAGCTTGTTGGAGTATTTTTTTTTAAATGAAATTATACTTTTGTTGCATTGTTTGCTAGCTGGTTAGCTAGCTCATTAGCCACCATTGGATATGTTGCTAAAGCTAGCTAGCTAGCTAGCCAGTTAATATAACTTGTCTTCTCAAAATGTATGTTAGCTAGCTAAGTTAGCAATATATGAATAGAACTCTCAACTGCTGTCGACATCAGGAGAAGATTTGCAAAAACGAGTTAGGTCCACAAGTGGTTAGTAGCTTTGACTACATGCTGACAGTGCATTCAGAGCCATCCAGTGGCTAGCATTCTACCAAATTGTGTTATGTGTAACGTAACTAAAGTTTGGGAGGAAAGATCACAACTGAAACAATTTACATTTCCTCCCCTCTTGACAATCAAACAATTTAGAGGCCTGGGTTTCCCCATTTGGGGCCCCAATTTAAATGGTTTCAAAGCTAATTTCCTGCAATTCTACACTTTGTGGGTCAGAGGGAAGAATGTGTTGTTTTATGTCATCTGATGCCATTGTTTATGGTTCACCATTAGGCTGAGAGACATTTTTGCACCCCGGCGCGTGAGCGGATCTATCTATATCTATCTCTTTATCTATCTATGAGCGCGGACCATTCTCAAGAGCGCACCAGCATGCTCTCCCGAGCGCATCTCTCTACTACTATTCACAGCCTTTCCCCGAACGCACCAGCACATCTCCCGGCCACATGCAAGCCGCATGCCCCGCCCCTCGGTGGACCTAAGACGCAGTGTGTCGTCTACCATCACATCAGAGTCTCGGCTATTCATCCATCGCCCGTAAAGTAAATCATCTTGACGCAGGATTTATTATGTAACCTTTATTTAACTAGGCAAGTCAGTTAAGAACAAATTCTTATTTACAATGACGGCCTACACCGACCAAACTCGGACGACGCTAGCCGCCCTATGGGACTCCCAATCACGACCGGTTGTGATACAGCCTGGATCTCATCTGTTCTAAGAATTTCTCCCTACAATCCCGTATTCCCTTCTTTCATGTTAAGAGTCATTTCATTATGCCATTAATTTCACTCAAAAGTATTGTCCAGGGTCACATTTACAACAGCCCACGTGAGGGCAGGCCACACATATTATCAGATTGCATCAGATTGTTGCATTATGCTATTTTCAACCAACCATACATTGGCCACCATACTTCAGACTCAGACTGGTTTTCTGACTTCATTATATCCTGTCGTGATTGTTTTTCCCTATTGTCATCTTGCTCTCTCCCTCCCTTTTCTTCCTCTAAACTACTTCTCCCTCTTTCCCATTGGTTTACTACAGCTGCCCCTCCTGCCCACATCCACCAACCTGAAGACACCATGCTCCCGAGGTCCACCATGATGTCATCCCCTGCCACCTCCACTGCCATATACAGTGGGGAGAACAAGTATTTGATACACTGCAGATTTTGCAGGTTTTCCCACTTACAAAGCATGTAGAAGTCTGTAATTTTTATCATATGTACTCTTCAACTGTGAGTGACGGAATCTAAAACAAAAATCCAGAAAATCACATTGTATGATCTTTAAGTAATTAATTTGCATTTTATTGCATGACATAAGTATTTGATACATCAGAAAAGCAGAACTTAATATTTGGTACAGAAACCTTTGTTTGCAATTACAGAGATCATACGTTTCCTGTAGTACTTGACCAGGTTTGCACACACTGCAGCAGGGATTTTGGCCCACTCCTCCATACAGACCTTCTCCAGCTGTCGCTGGGCAATACAGACTTTCAGCTCCCTCCAAAGATTTTCTATTGGGTTCAGGTCTGGAGACGGGCTAGGCCACTCCAGGACCTTGAGATGCTTCTTACGGAGCCACTCCTTAGTTGCCCTGGCTGTGTGTTTCGGGTCGTTGTCATGCTGGAAGACCCAGCCACGACCTATCTTCAATGCTCTTACTGAGGGAAGGAGGTTGTTGGCCAAGATCTCGCGATACATGGCCCCATCCATCCTCCCCTCAATACGGTCCAGTCGTCCTGTCCCCTTTGCAGAAAAGCATCCCCAAAGAATGATGTTTCCACCTCCATGCTTCACGGGTTGGGATGGTGTTCTTGGGGTTGTACTCATCCTTCTTCTTCCTCCAAACACGGCGAGTGGAGTTTAGACCAAAAAGCTCTATTTTTGTCTCATCAGACCACATGACCTTCTCCCATTCCTCCTCTGGATCATCCAGATGGTCATTGGCAAACTTCAGACAGGGCCTGGACATGCGCTGGCTTGAGCAGGGGGACCTTGCGTGCGCTGCAGGATTTTAATCCATGACGGCGTAGTGTGTTACTAATGGTTTTCTTTGAGACTGTGGTCCCAGCTCTCTTCAGGTCATTGACCAGGTCCTGCCGTGTAGTTCTGGGCTGATCCCTCACCTTCCTCATGATCATTGATGCCCCACGAGGTGATATCTTGCATGGTGCCCCAGACCGAGGGAGATTGACCGTCATCTTGAACTTCTTCCATTTTCTAATAATTGCGACAACAGTTGTTGCCTCCTCACCAAGCTGCTTGCCTATTGTCCTGTAGCCCATCCCAGCCTTGTGCAGGTCTACAATTTTATCCCTGATGTCCTTACACAGCTCTCTGGTCTTGGCCATTGTGGAGAGGTTGGAGTCTGTTTGATTGAGTGTGTGGACAGGTGTCTTTTATACAGGTAGCGAGTTCAAACAGGTGCAGTTAATACAGGTAATGAGTGGAGAACAGGAGGGCTTCTTAAAGAAAAACTAACAGGTCTGTGAGAGCCGGAATTCTTACTGGTTGGTAGGTGATCAAATACTTATGTCATGCAATAAAATGCAAATTAGTTATTTAAAAATCATACAATGTGATTTTCTGGATTTTTGTTTTAGATTCCGTCTCTCACAGTTGAAGAGTACCTATGATAAAAATTACAGACCTCTACATGCTTTGTAAGTAGGAAACACTGCCGATTTTGCAGGTTATCAAATACTTGTTCTCCCCACTGTATTCATTCCACAACCACCAACTCAGCCCAAACCAGCTCCGGACCTGGATTCTCATCCAGCCTCCACAGGTTACGACCTGGCATCCGACACAGACTTCACGTCCCTGCAGCTTCCGCTGATGGCCCAGCAGCTTCCAGTTCCAGTACTCTCCCTGAACTGTACCTCCCAGCCTCTGCTGCTTCATCCACAACCTACCCCCTTGACACTGCCATCCACAACCTACCCCCTCCATCCAACACAGCAATTTCCTCTGCCCCACTGTCCCAATTATCTCCTGTCTCGGCTGTGGTACACCAGCAGATCATGCATCGAAACCTCCACATCCACGTCCCAGAGTCTGGATTCCTACCGGGATTTCCAATCCTACCCGACTCCACGATTCTGCCACAACCAGATGCTATCGCAGTCCGACCATCTCATACGATCACAATCTTCGGCCTTCAACCTCCCGACGTCCTTCTTCACTGAAGCCTGTTCATCCTGTTCACATTGGATTAGCCATGATGTGTTGCTCCATTCAAATGGTTTTCTCAAGCTACACGTCTCCAAACTCTTTCTTCTGACAGAGCATTTCCGTGACAAATTGGACACAAATAATTGCAAATTGCCATGCAAAATGTCACAATTGTTGCAGCAAAGTCAAGCATTTTTGTCTGCAAATGTATATTAAAAAAATGCCTAGAAATCCTGGAGAGACTGATCTATTATTAAGGACAGAACACGAACTTGAGATGTGTGGGGAAGAAGAAACTGGAATCCATGGTTTGGTTTTCTATAAACAGCCACTAGTAACTTCAGCTAACTTTAGCCACCGCTAGTTAAACATCAATGGAAGTGATTTGGCCATGAAATTATAAACAGACCCCTATCACTCCCATAAATGTTTTGCTAGCAGTGGCTGTTTAAAGAAAACTGAACCATAGATTACAGTTTTTCCTAGCCCATAGACTGCTTTCAGGGTGAGGAACCTGCAAAAATTGTTGTAAAAGTTGTAAAATACAACCATTTAATGCTGCATTCTGGGAATGCAAAGGAAATGAGAAATGACAAGAAAATGAAATGAGAAGACATATAGTCGTATTGAATACCTCTCTCCATAGTGTGAGGCATTATATTATTTACCATAATCTGTAGCAGTGAGTGTATGTTCCTTAACATGGTCTCCAGGCTCCGAGTAGTTGGAGAGTTCTGCAGAAGCATCCTGACCATCCTGAACTGGTACGGTGCTTGTGTTCAGGCTGGGTGTGGGTGGTGTGGCTGACACTCCTGCTGTGGCTTGGTGTTCTGTCCCAGACATTGGACCTAGACAAAGCAAAATGTATATACATTGATGTATTGATCAGTCGATGACTAAATAATGTATGATAAAGTGGTCCTCCAAAGAAGGGGGTAGTGGTGGTGGAATATTCCCTCCATAACAACTCTTTCCCTACAAGTTGACAAACATGTCTGGTTTCAATCAAATTTGCATTTTAAAAGTAATGAATCCTGAGCTATTTTACAGTGGGTCTTTAACTTACCAGCTAGATCATTCCGTTTCATCTTCTGCAGTATATGGTGTGAGATCTCCAGAGCTCCAGCTTCCCCATAGGTATGCACCATCTGATCCACTGTGTCCTCTCTTCTAGCATTTTCCAGCCTGCTAACTGGGATGGGAGATGAGCCATCCAAAACAGACTGCTTCAGGTACCACTGAAATGTCTTCAACTCCTCATTGGTCAGTTGTTGTAGAATAGCTATCAACCGTTCTGGAACAGGTGTGGGTGGAGCAGGTGATGAAGTGGCCATTGTAGATCACTCGACACTATTAAACAACAGAACAAGTCAAATGTGTATGTGTATATATAACATTCACACGTCTATACAAAATACTAGGCTCCTGTCAATTGTGTCGATCTGCTGTTGATATGGTATTATTGGAGGACTGAATAGTTTGGAGGAGCATGTCTTTGGCAATTGGACGAGGGGTGCTTTTTGAAAATGGGGATGGATAGTCCCCATTAGGAATGCAACAGCGGCGGTCGTTGCCGTTTAACATTGGGGAGGACGATTGTTATTTTTTGATGAGCATGGCCTTATTTCTATTACAGCATATTGGATGACTGTCATTTACGGTATATTCCATTCATCCAGCTCAATGTAACATTAATAGGTTTAGGCTACTACGTGACACTCTAATTTTCCCTATACGCATCTTGAGGTTGCTACAACCTAGCCTCCGAATTAAAGTTTACAATGTAGGTACACAGGTCGAGAGAAATCCCAAACCTTCCTTCCAAAACTGCTCATCTCTTTCAGTCAACTTGTCTACATTTACTCAGTAAAAACAGTAACGGTAACTAACTAACTTTTATACATCGCACTGTTCAGTACACTGGATCTTATTTTAGCGCCCCAAAAATGTAACACTTCCAGGTCAACTGTAATATGAATACCATTGTAAAGCACCATTTCTCCCCTTTCAAGCAAAATCAATGGCGTGACCTTCATGCTGCCCGTCTCTGCATTACCTCATGTAATAAGGGGAAACTGCTTTTTTCACCCGATTTGTCACCTCTAAAATGTAAATGACACACTATAACGAGTTTATATAATGTGTCATTACATATCTATTGGAAGGTTTGTGTCAAATTTGAATATGGTTTTTAGGGCGGCGCTAAAGTTATCTTCAGAAGCAAACTGAGGCATGTTGGCTTGCAGTGATGACGCAAAAAATGTATGCATTCAGTTGCATACAATTGACGTATCCCTGGAAAAAAGTTTGGATGTTGCCACAAACATACTTATTAAGTAAAATGATTCATAAATATTATCCTACCAACCACTATATGAAGAAGTTTAAATGATTCATAAATATTATCCTACCAACCACTACATGAAGAAGTTTAAATTATTCATAAATATTATCCTACCAACCACTACATGAAGAAGTTTAAATTATTCATAAATATTATCCTACCAACCACTACATGAAGAAGTTTAAATTATTCATAAATATTATCCTACCAACCACTACATGAAGAAGTTTAAATTATTCATAAATATTATCCTACCAACCACTACATGAAGAAGTTTAAATTATTCATAAATATTATCCTACCAACCACTACATGAAGAAGTTTAAATTATTCATAAATATTATCCTACCAACCACTACATGAAGAAAAAAATGAATTAAAACTGTATCTTTTGTAATGGCCACCCAGAAACGGTGTTGTATCTTTTGTAATGGCCACCCAGAAACGGTGTTGTATCTTTTGTAATGGCCACCCAGAAACGGTGTTGTATCTTTTGTAATGGCCACCCAGAAACATGCCTTTTTTGGGTATTTTACAAAAATAAATTGAATTACATTTTAAGACAATTAAACACTCTACTAACAAACAAGCTGTTAGAATTCTAAGTGTGTACATGTCCCTTAAGGTCCTTGTGTAATGTGGTATTGTACATGTCCCTTCAGGTCCTTGTGTAATGTGGTATTGTACATGTCCCTTAAGGTCCTTGTGTAATGTGGTATTGTACATGTCCCTTAAGGTCCTTGTGTAATGTGGTATTGTACATGTCCCTTAAGGTCCTTGTGTAATGTGGTATTGTACATGTCCCTTAAGGTCCTTGTGTAATGTGGTATTGTACATGTCCCTTAAGGTCCTTGTGTAATGTGGTATTGTACATGTCCCTTAAGGTCCTTGTGTAATGTGGTATTGTACATGTCCCTTAAGGTCCTTGTGTAATGTGGTATTGTACATGTCCTTAAGGTCCTTGTGTAATGTGGTATTGTACATGTCCTTAAGGTCCTTGTGTAATGTGGTATTGTACATGTCCTTAAGGTCCTTGTGTAATGTGGTATTGTACATGTCCTTAAGGTCCTTGTGTAATGTGGTATTGTACATGTCCTTAAGGTCCTTGTGTAATGTGGTATTGTACATGTCCTTAAGGTCCTTGTGTAATGTGGTATTGTACATGTCCCTTAAGGTCCTTGTGTAATGTGGTATTGTACCACCAGACCAATTGTCCTTTGTATACTCTTTATATATGCTTGTGTTCCCCATGTACTTTTTGTATTGATTTGTTGTTAATAAAAAATTTAAAACTAATAAAAAATCTATATATACAGTGGGGAGAACAAGTATTTGATACACTGCCAATTGTGCAGGTTTTCCTACTTACAAAGCATGTAGAGGTCTGTAATTTTTATCATATGTACACTTCAACTGTGAGAGGCGGAATCTAAAACAAAAATGCAGAAAATCACATTGTATGATTTTTAAATAATTAATTTGCATTTTATTGCATGACATAAGTATTTGATCACCTACCAACCAGTAAGAATTCCGGCTCTCACAGACCTGTTAGTTTTTCTTTAAGAAGCCCTCCTGTTCTCCACTCATTACCTGTATTAACTGCACCTGTTTGAACTCGTTACCTGTATAAAAGACACCTATCTACACACTCAAACAGACTCCAACCTCTCCACAATGGCCAAGGCCAGAGAGCTGTGTAAGGACATCAGGAATAAAATTGTAGACCTGCACAAGGCTGGGATGGGCTACAGGACAATAGGCAACTAGCTTGGTGAGAAGGCAACAACTGTTGGCGCAATTATTAGAAAATGGAAGAAGTTCAAGATGACGGTCAATCTCCCTCGGTCTGGGGCACCATGCAAGATCTCACCTCGTGGGGCATCAGTGATCATGAGGAAGGTGAGGGATCAGCCCAGAACTACACGGCAGGACCTGGTCAATGACCTGAAGAGAGCTGGGACCACAGTCTCAAAGAAAACCATTAGTAACACACTACACCGTCATGGATTAAAATCCTGCAGCGCACGCAAGGTCCCCCTGCTCAAGCCAGCGCATGTCCAGGCCCGTCTGAAGTTTGCCAATGACCATCTGAATGATCCAGAGGAGGAATGGGAGAAGGTCATGTGGTCTGATGAGACAAAAATAGAGCTTTTTGGTCTAAACTCCACTCGCCGTGTTTGGAGGAAGAAGAAGGATGAGTACAACCCCAAGAACACCATCCCAACCGTGAAGCATGGAGGTGGAAACATCATTCTTTGGGGATGCTTTTCTGCAAAGGGGACAGGACGACTGCACCGTATTGAGGGGAGGATGGATGGGGCCATGTATCGCGAGATCTTGGCCAACAACCTCCTTCCCTCAGTAAGAGCATTGAAGATGGGTCGTGGCTGGGTCTTCCATCATGACAATGACCCGAAACACACAGCCAGGGCAACTAAGGAGTGGCTCCGTAAGAAGCATCTCAAGGTCCTGGAGTGGCCTAGCCAGTCTCCAGACCTGAACCCAATAGAAAATCTTTGGAGGGAGCTGAAAGTCCGTATTGCCCAGCGACAGCCCCAAAACCTGAAGGATCTGTATGGAGGAGTGGGCCAACATCCCTGCTGCAGTGTGTGCAAACCTGGTCAAGAACTACAGGAAACATATGATCTCTGTAATTGCAAACAAAGGTTTCTGTACCAAATATTAAGTTCTGCTTTTCTGATGTATCAAATACTTATGTCATGCAATAAAATGCAAATGAATTACTTAAAAACCATACAATGTGATTTTCTGGATATTTGTTTTAGATTCCATCACTCACAGTTGAAGAGTACCTATGATTAAAATTACAGACTTCTACATGCTTTGTAAGTAGGAAAACCTGCAAAATCGGCAGTGTATCAAATACTTGTTCTCCCCACTGTATATACTGTATATACTGTATATAATGAATTAAAAATAATTTTAACTGATGCCCCTGGTGGAAAGACGCTGTATAGCACACAATGTGTTGCATAATGTGTTCCGTACATTACGTCATGACACTTCACAATATAATGTACAGCATCAGAGGGCTCCGTTTTTTCAATTTTTCTCGAATACTATTGGTCCATTACCATGTCAATCAACGCTTTTTGAATAGAAACGTAGTTTACACTGCAGATTTTGAGGCCAACACGATCTCTACAGTCCCACTAGTTTTCATCGCAGCCTCGTTTGAATGCCGCGGTACGCAAAATGTGTCCGGAACAGTGCTAGATACCGTTACACAGTAACAGTCTCTCACCCTTCAAGATAATTTGAAACAGTCTAACCAGGTCTTGTCTTGACGTCGCCTACGCTAGTTAGTGTTAGCAAACTTCTTTCGCAAATTACTTCAGTCGGCTGGTGTGCAACCATGGCAAAGTTGGTTTGACATTAGATAGCCTCTCTCTGGGGTGAGTTAGGGACCGTCAATATTTTCATGTTGCACATCTTTTAGTTGTCTCATTAAATGCTTTGTATAATAATTTCTACAATTTATAGTTGGTTTGAGGTTAAGTAATTGAAATGTGTCATGAACGGAAGGAGTGCTGATATAGTTTGACATGATTTAATTCTAACCACCAAACTTGAACACAAAAATAACACAGCGACCGTGACAGTGGGTATTACATAACCTACTTACAAACAATGATCCACACCAAGACAGAAAACACATGACTTAAATATGGCCCCCAATTAGACACAATGCAAACAGCTGCCTCTAATTAGGGACCAACACAAAACCAACATAGAAACATATCTACTAGATCTGTCAGGCTCTGACCTTAGACAACTAGAGGGAGCCAAAGGCTTCCCTATGATCAGAGCCTGACATATACAGGAGAAGTTGTTTTGGGAGGCGGGAAGGTTGAAAGACGGGGGTCGTTTCTATAGCTAGGCTAGCATCAATATCATATGCACTAACAACCGGCCATTTGAAAGGTGAATGCAATTATAGATATTTACGGTTGAGCCTGGCTTTAGTAGATGGGTCAAAGACTGGTCCTTTGGAGAACCTTCCTGGTTGTCGAGTCTGTGTAGCGAATACATGGGAGTACCCTCAGTCCTTCGGAGTCTGTCTGTGTTCAAAGTTCATACCAAGTGGTATAATCAGCTTGTGCTGGATCCTGAGTTGTCTAATCGAAATTCACAGTTTTAACATGGTAGTCGTCACAGCCACGTTATCTGGTCATGTAGATTTCGTTAGATACAGTTTTAGTTGAACCATTGGCAACCACAGCTCATGCCGAGGTCTGCTTTAGTCTTCTGGAACTAGATGGACCTTTCAACGTGAGGACAAAGCCTCACGGTATTTGGAACTAGCGTTGACTTTCGTCAATGGGCTTTTATACTGGGGAAAGAAGGACTTGTTTCATAGCTCTCAGCCAATGTCAGTTAACGTGGGCGTGGCTACTGCCTGGATAAGATTACTTATGAAATAAACACTTTTCGTCTTAAAAGCTTTTTTCACATTTAAACACATAATTTGCCTAAATTTGCCATGTAAATCTGGTAACCAGACTGGTTACACTTTCCAAGATATGGATTATGTCCTCCTGTGGTCATATATCATGTACCAGACAACAACTGATTGGACATTATATTCTTTAAATACCAAAAGATATTTTAACCTGGAAAAGAAAGGGAAATATTGTTCATTGTCCCTTCTATTGATGTTAATGTATTGCAAACTCTCTTTCTCTGTGGTGAACAAAGATGTTTTCTGAGCCTCTTTCTAGATGGCTTTAGAGAAAGGAATTTATTGGGGGGTCGTAAACGCTTCCCAATAGGGGAGAGAGGAATGGGGGTTTTATGACACTATCTCCACCCAACATTGCGACAGAGCAATAGAGACATCCAAAAAATCAGTCTTCTCACAAAATCATCTGTAGCGTCCAAACGGTTTGGCCTACACAACTATGGAAAGATTAGACTCTCACGAACACAATGTTGTTCTCCGTTTTGCTCTACGACCCCCACAAGCGTCTTGGGACTAGTCTTAAGTCGGTACAGCCGATCTGACAACTTCTGTCTGTAGCATCCGAACAGTTTGGACTACACACTAATATGTGTGGAAAGGAGAGACTCGCATGAACACGTACATGTCAGTTGTTTTGCTCTAGGATGCCCACAGACCCAAGACTTGTCTGAATATCTCCCGGTACCAGTTGAAAACATTTACGGAAGGTATTCTTTTTCCACATTTTGTTACGTTACAGCCTTATTCTAAAATGTATTAAATAATTGTTTTCCCTCATCAATCTACACACAATGACGAAGTGAAAACAGGTTTTATGACATTTTTGCAAATGTATTAACAGAAATACCTTATTTACATAAGTATTCAGACCCTTTTCTATGAGACTCAAAATTGAGCTCAGGTGCATCCTGTTTCCATTAATCATCCTTGAGAAGTTTCTACAACTTGATTGGAGAAAACTTGTGGTAAATTCAATTGTCTATATAAGGTCCCACAGTTGGCAGTGCATGTCAGAGCAAAAACCAAGCCATAAGGTCGAAGGAATTGCCCAGAGAGCTCCGAGACAGGATTGTGTCGAGGCACAGATCTGGGGAGGGGTACCATAAAATGCCTGCAGCATTGACTGAGCAATAGGGGGAGAAGGGCCTTGGTCAGGGAGAGCTCCAGAGTTCCTCTGTGGAGATGGGAGAACCTTCCAGAAGGACAACCATCTCTGCAGCACTCAACCAATCAGGCCTTTGTGGTAGAGTGTCCAGACGGAAGCCACTCCTCAGTAAAAGGCACATGACAGCTTGCTTGGAGTTTTCCCAAAGGCACCTAAAAGAGTCTCAGACCATGAGAAACAAGATTCTCTGATCTGAAGAATCTAAGATTGAACTCTTTGGCGTGAATGCCAAGCGTCAGGTCTGGAGGAAACCTTGCACCATCCCTACAGTGAAGCATGGTGGTGGCAGCAACAGGCTGTGGGGTTTGCAGACGACAACAGTTGTAGGCCTGATTGCCAACAATGATGAGACACCCTACAGGGAGGAGGTGAGGGCCCTGGGAGTGTGGTGCCAGAAAAATAACCTCTCACTCAACGTCAACAAAACAAACGAGTTGATTGTGGACTTCAGGAAACAGCAAAGGGAGCACCCCCCTATCCACATCGACGGGACTTCAGTGGAGACAACAGTGCCTCTTCAACCTCAGGAGGCTGAAGAAATTTGGCTTTGTCACCTAACACCCTTACAAACTTTTACAGATGCACAATTGAGAGCATCCTGTCACCATCTGGTACGGTAACTGCACCGCCCACAACCTCAGGGCTCTCCAGAGGGTGGTGCGGTCTGCCCAACGCATTACCGGAGGCAAACTAGCTGCCCTCCAGGACAAAAAGATCATCAAGGACATCATCAACCCAAGCCACTGCCTGTTCACCCCGCTATCATCCAGAAGGCGAGGTCAGTACAGGTGCATCACTAGGTGGCTTCCACCCGGTTACGTAACCCTGCACCTTAGAGGCTGCTGCCCTATGTACACTACATAGACATGAAATCACTGGCCACTTTAATAATGGAACACTAGTCACTTTAATAATGTTTACATCTTTTTTTTTTTTCATTTTCTCCCCAATTTCGTCATATCCAATTCGTAGTTACAGTCTTGTCCAATCGCCACAACTCCCGTACGGACTCGGGAGAGGCGAAGGTTGAGAGCTGTGCGTCCTCCGAAACACAACCCACAAAGCCGCACTGCTTCTTGGCACAATGAACGCTTAACCCGGAAGCCAGCCGCACCAATGTGTCTGAGGAACCACCGTAAACCTGGCGACTGAGTCAACGTGCATGCGCCCGGCCCGCCACAGGAGATGCTAGAGCGCGATGGGACAAGGACAACCCGGCCGGCCAAACCCTCCCTAACCCGGACGACGCTGGGCCAATTGTGCGTCGCCTCATGGGTCTCCCGGTCGCGGCCGGCTGCGACACAGACGGGGCTCGAACCCGCATCTGTAGTAATGCAGCTTACACTGCGATGCAGCGCCTTAGACCACCAACCACTCGGGATATTTTTAATTACTTATCTCATACTGTACCGTATATCTCTATATATTGTATTCCATTCTACTGTATTCTAGTCAATGCCACTCCGTCAACATTGCTCGTCCTAATATTTATATTTATATTTATATATTCCTTAATTCCATTCTTTTACTTTTACATTAGTGTGTATTGTTAGATATTACTGACCTGTTGGAACACAAGTATTTCACTACACCTGCAATAACATCTGTTTAATATGTGTATGTGACCAATAAAATGTGATTTGATTTAGCTGTTTTTCAGCTGCAGAGACTGGGAGACTAGTCAGGATCGAGGGAAAGATGAACGGAACAAAGTACAGAGAGATCCTTGATGAAAACCTGCTCCAGAGCGCTTAGGACGTCCGACTGGGGCGATGGTTCATCTTCCAATAGGACAACGACCCTAAGCACACAGCCAAGACAACGCAGGAGTGGCTTCAGGACTAGTCTCTGAATGTCCTTGAGTGGCCCAGCCAGAGCCCGGACTTGAACCCGATCTAACATCTCTGGAGAGACCTGAAAATAGCTGTGCAGCAACGCTCCCCATCCAACCTGACAGAACTTGAGAGGATCTGCAGAGAAGAATGGGAGAAACTCCCCAAACAGGTGTGCCAAGCTTGTAGCGTCCTACCCAAGAAGACTCAAGGCTGTAATCGCCGCCAAAGGTGCTTCAACAAAGTACTGAGTAAAGGGTCTGAATACTTATGTAAATGTGTTTATTTTTTTTTATTTGCTTTGTCATTATGGGGTATTGTGTGATGAGGGGGAAAACTATTTAATCCATTTTAGAATAAGGCTGTAACGTGACAAAATATGGAAACAGTCAAGGGACTTAATATTTTCCGAATGCAATGTATACAGAGACTTTTATTGCCAAAAATAAGGGGTTAAATACATGTAAAAAAAATATATATATATATATAATTGTTCCTGATCTTTCTTATATCTCTCATATATAGAGTGGAGTTTAAGCCTAGCGGTCAAACATTTTTCCACCAATCGTCTTTCAAAAAGGGAATTTAAGAAACACTTAAAGTAAGGGCTGTGTTTTGTGTAGGCTTACCCTGGCATGACGTTTTAATAACCATGTAAATATCTGTCGGACAAGGGGACTTTTATTACTCTCAGATTTGAAAATGCTAATTAGCATCAAAGTAGACATCATGCAAAACGACAAATCCCTGCAAGTTCCTGCACTTCATCTCTAGCTGACACCTTTGCTAACAGGTATTGTGTCAATTTAAACTTTTACAAGACAGTTCACAGAATTAATCATTTAAAGAAATGTTGCCATTAGATAGTTAATCCAGAGTTTCTTAGCTTTGCCTCGATTCAGAAGTCTCGTCCAGATCATCATGGTATTGATGCAGTTCTTTATGATTTTAGCACTGTAAGTATTTATGTTCAGAGAGGTCTCTGGAAACCTTTCTGTTTTTCAGGTTTAGTGTCCTCTCTGGAAAGGTTCAGTTTGGGATTGGTCCCCAATTATAGGCAGCTGCGCCGCATTGCCTCTTATTGGGGAGCCTTTTTAGGTATGAGTTATTCCCACCTGCGTTGTGAGTTTTTGTGTGTGTTCCTTTTGTTCACGTCGGTTCATGGTCGCTGTCTCCCCGTTTGTTGGGGAGACAGCGACATCGTCGGGTAACTTTTTTGGGGGGGCTATGGGGGTGGTCTGGCAGGGGTGAGGACGCACCGAGACAGAGTCAGAGTACGACTGGGGGTCGGAGTCGGAGGAAGAAAGGGAATATCGAAGGGAGATGTTCTTGGGTATAGTGGGGCAATGCCGGCAGCATTGGGAGGAGGACGAAAATGACAAGGTGGAGCTGAAGGGTATGGTGCCCGAAGTGTGCATCCCCAGTCCGGGTCACAGTATACCAGCCTCCAGCGCCGGAGACACCCGCGCCGTAGACTCTGGTTTGGTAGCGCCAGTGCCGGTTCCTAGCCCGGTAGCGCCAGTGCCGGTTCCTAGCCCGGGAGCGTCAGTGCCGGTTCCTAGCCTGGTAGCTCCATGTAGTGAATCTGTTATTCAATGTGTTTGTATGGGCTAATAGCAGTAAGTTCCCCACCCGGCTAAGACAGGGTTTGGACTGTAATGGGTTAACAGTTTAAGGAAGCGTAAGATGGGAAACTTTAGATTTTTGTCTGTTTTCAAAATGTGGTAAGAGTCATTCATATACTACTATAGTAAACAGACACATTATTCTATTAATCTGTATATTCTGTTTAATATTTGATATTGTCTCAAGATACTGTAGGTTTACTGTATAAAACCAGCTCTCACTTTAAGAAGCAGTACTGCTCACCCTGAAATGGAACGCAACTAGTAAAAAACACTTGAATCTTGTCATATTTTGCAGGAACACACCAGAGTTATAGCTTTCAGGAATCATATAGTAAAAGCCCAAACTGTTCAAACGCTAGGTCGCAGTTCAACTGGCTGATAGGAAATGGGGGGGGGGTTTGTCCGCCATGTGGAGTACATGGGTGATCAACAAATAACACACATGTAAAGCTCTGTTTTTAAAAAAGTAATTCAATCAGAAGTTCAGTAGTGGTTCACTTTCTCTTCAGGTAATATTGAGTAACCTTGGATTAAATCGGGGAAATGTGAGCTGGGTTCAACAACAGGAATCAATATTATACTGTACATGTTTTAAGTGTTACCTCTGTCTTGCTCTGATGTTAGTAATATAAAGTTCTACTTACGTCACTCTCTCTTCTCTTTAAAGCAGCATATCTGCCTCGAATGTCTAAAAAAATAACCACTCTGCCAGGAAACCACTATAATCAGGAAGCAGCGCTTACAGCCTTTAAAGTTGTCTTGTCATGAGTTTTAGGGTGTGTCACGATGTATTCAGACCCTTTTCTATGAGACTCAAAATTGAGCTCAGGTGCATCCTGTTTCCATTGATCATCCGTGAGAAGTTTCTACAACTTGATTGGAGTCCACTTGTGGTAAATTCAATTGTCTATATAAGGTCCCACAGTTGGCAGTGCATGTCAGAGCAAAAACCAAGCCATAAGGTCGAAGGAATTGCCCAGAGAGCTCCGAGACAGGATTGTGTCGAGGCACAGATCTGGGGAAGGGTACCATAAAATGCCTGCAGCATTGACTGAGCAATAGGGGGAGAAGGGCCTTGGTCAGGGAGAGCTCCAGAGTTCCTCTGTGTCCTTCCAGAAGGACAACCATCTCTGCAGCACTCAACCAATCAGGCCTTTGTGGTAGAGTGTCCAGACGGAAGCCACTCCTCAGTAAAAGGCACATGACAGCTTGCTTGGAGTTTTCCCAAAGGCACCTAAAAGAGTCTCAGACCATGAGAAACAAGATTCTCTGATCTGAAGAATCTAAGATTGAACTCTTTGGCGTGAATGCCAAGCGTCAGGTCTGGAGGAAACCTTGCACCATCCCTACAGTGAAGCATGGTGTTGGCAGCAACAGGCTGTGGGGTTTGCAGACGACAACAGTTGTAGGCCTGATTGCCAACAATGATGAGACACCCTACAGGGAGGAGGTGAGGGCCCTGGGAGTGTGGTGCCAGAAAAATAACCTCTCACTCAACGTCAACAAAACAAACGAGTTGATTGTGGACTTCAGGAAACAGCAAAGGGAGCACCCCCCTATCCACATCGACGGGACTTCAGTGGAGACAACAGTGCCTCTTCAACCTCAGGAGGCTGAAGAAATTTGGCTTTGTCACCTAACACCCTTACAAACTTTTACAGATGCACAATTGAGAGCATCCTGTCACCATCTGGTACGGTAACTGCACCGCCCACAACCTCAGGGCTCTCCAGAGGGTGGTGCGGTCTGCCCAACGCATTACCGGGGGCAAACTAGCTGCCCTCCAGGACAAAAAGATCATCAAGGACATCATCAACCCAAGCCACTGCCTGTTCACCCCGCTATCATCCAGAAGGCGAGGTCAGTACAGGTGCATCACTAGGTGGCTTCCACCCGGTTACGTAACCCTGCACCTTAGAGGCTGCTGCCCTATGTACACTACATAGACATGAAATCACTGGCCACT
The DNA here is from genome assembly GCA_023634145.1 of Thymallus thymallus. Taxonomy (NCBI): domain Eukaryota; kingdom Metazoa; phylum Chordata; class Actinopteri; order Salmoniformes; family Salmonidae; genus Thymallus; species Thymallus thymallus. Next base: position 40,047,950 of record CM042382.1, read on the forward strand.
TTAATAATGTTTACATATTTTCATATACTACTATAGTAAACAGACACATTATTCTATTAATCTGTATATTCTGTTTAATATTTGATATTGTCTCAAGATACTGTAGGTTTACTGTATAAAACCAGCTCTCACTTTAAGAAGCAGTACTGCTCACCCTGAAATTGAACGCAACTAGTAAAAAACACTTGAATCTTGTCATATTTTGCAGGAAAACACCAGAGTTATAGCTTTCAGGAATCATATAGTAAAAGCCCAAACTGTTCAAACGCTAGGTCGCAGTTCAACTGGCTGATAGGAAATGGGGGGGGGGTTTGTCCGCCATGTGGAGTACATGGGTGATCAACAAATAACACACATGTAAAGCTCTGTTTTTAAAAAAGTAATTCAATCAGAAGTTCAGTAGTGGTTCACTTTCTCTTCAGGTAATATTGAGTAACCTGGGATTAAAATCGGGGAAATGTGAGCTGGGTTCAACAACAGGAATCAATATTATACTGTACATGTTTTAAGTGTTACCTCTGTCTTGCTCTGATGTTAGTAATATAAAGTTCTACTTACGTCACTCTCTCTTCTCTTTAAAGCAGCATATCTGCCTCGAATGTCTAAAAAAATAACCACTCTGCCAGGAAACCACTATAATCAGGAAGCAGCGCTTACAGCCTTTAAAGTTGTATTGTCATGAGTTTTAGGGTGTGTCACGATGGTATTTTTGGAACGAGTCACAGATATGTAGTGGAGCGACATTCCTTTTATTAATGGTATTTTCCATACAACACAAAAACAAAGGCGATGTCGCGACCGTGAACTAACGTGGATATTACCCAACGAACAAACACATACAAGAACCCACACCCAGGTGAAACACAGACAAACATAAATAGCATCCCCAATTAGAGACAACACAAGACAGCTGCCTCTAATTGGGGATCAACTCAAACCCAACACCCACCCTGTGATTGTCAGGACCTGACACTGGCCATCCCACTCCCCCTAGAGGGAGTCAGAGACCTGGCCTCAGTCAGGTCCTTACAGGGTGTTTCACAATCGGTCCTTTTCAGCCAATTTTGTAAACGTTATTAAGAGTATTGCACTTTTTCTTGATTTCTCAGTCAGTCCATAAATACATATGAAATAAGTCACTGGTGAGTTTTGTTTTGTGCTACAGTAGATCATATTAATATACATTAGTATATAAACATTAAGAACACTTGCTTTTTCAATGACATGGACTGACCAGGTGAAAGCTATGATCCATTATTGATGTTAAATCCACTTCAGTCAGTGTAGATGAAGGGGAGGAGTCAGGTTAAAGAAGGGTTTTTAAGCCTTGAGACAATTAAGACATTGATTGTATATGTGTGCCATTCAAAGGGTGAATGGGCAAGACAAAATATTTAAGTGCCTTTGAACGGGGTATGGATGTAGGTGCCAGGCTCACTGATTTGTGTCAAGAACTGCAATGCTACTGGGTTTTCCACTCTCCAGGTGTTCCTAATGTTTGGTATACTCTGTGTATATATTTAGATTCTCATTGGATCAGGTTTGCTGTTGCAAATACATTAGCACCAGCTACATGCGGTAATACTGAACTAAATTAGCGTATACCTCTTTCCATAACATGAGCTTATCATGAACAACAAGGTGTGGTGCTGCTAGCTGGGGTCCAATGGGAGATCATTAGCATCTTACATGGCTGTGGCCGTTTCTATAGAAACTCCTGGGAGCAGGTGGAGAGGAGAGGAGAGGAGAGGAGAGGAGAGTATGTTTTACACTCACCTTCTAGCCTTGCCGAATGGGAAACACAGGGAATTCCCTCCAGTATATCTCTGTCAGTACACAGAGCCATCACCGTACTGTCATCATGCTGCTTCATTTAAGAGGAACATTGGAAAAGCTACTAGTGTTTCTCAACCTTTTTTAGAGCTAAGGACCGGCAAGCTAGATTATTTCCTTCTCTGTGGAAAATGTACATTTAAACATAGGCACAAAAAAAAGACAAATTAAGCGTCAGCTAGTTGAACATTTCAGGGACTGTTAAGCATCATCGCAGGGGCCGGAGTTGGTACCTGGACCGGAGGTTGACAAACACTGGGCTACCAGACTACAGGAAGTTGTTGGTGTGTTTGAAAAGCAGGAATGTTCTTGGACACAGCCTCACCTCGGAAGTCTTTTAGCGTCCCCATTAACATCAACCTGCAGGGTGCACGGAGGCGACAGACACGGTAAAACACAGGGGTTACCTAGCCTGATCCCAGAACTGTTGGTGCTGTCTTGCCAATGACCCTACGAGTTGGCAAGACAGCACAAACAGTTCTGTAAGGGACCAGGTTGGGGATTACCTAAATAAATAAAGTTTTTGAATTCAATTGAAGATACAATAGGTGGGTGAGCAAAACTGTACATCAAAGATTCCTTTCTGCAAGTGAGGCTTCCTATTCCAAAGGATTATTTACACTGGTCTCTCGCTGTAATCCTTGATAAGATTAGAGAAGGTTCCCAATGTGTTTTGCGTCGGGGACCCCATTGTGACAGCAAATTCATCAGGGACCCCCTCATAATATCAGAACACAACTCCTAGTTTAAGAGTGCAATACAAATAGCATAGACACAGTTTTACGATAACTTCTGCAGTGCATGGCCGGACTAATCAAGTCTTGGGGCCCTGGAAAGAAACTTTTCCCATGGGGCAAAGAGAAAATGTTGCAGTTTTAAAACTTTAATTAAAGTGCAGTAGGTTCCAAACAAAATGAAGGGGCATTTAGTGTGTGTCAATTCTGCCACTTTTCAACCTGATTTTCATTAACTCAAGCACAATACCAGTGTCGGCATATGTGAAAACGGCGCATTTCTACGTCTTGTAGTTTAAAGGTTTTACCCGGCGACATCATCAAAAGTTAAAACATGTTTTAAACAGTGATTTTCAACCACTGTGAGATCCGCAGTGGTTGTAGGGAGCAACACCCTTCCTTTGAATGCTTTTAATCCTGCGCTGTGATTTCACACAGAAGCATTTTTTAGGTCCTTTCTTCTTCTATGTTTAACCTCAGATCATAGAAACGCACGGTTTTCACATACTGTTGGTAGACTGGTTTGGTGCTGGAGATAATGAATGAGGTTGAAAAGTGGCAGAATTGCCCTTTGACCCATAAATTGGTCGTGTACACAGATTTGCAGATGCTAATGTTTCTAGCTCCAATAGTTCAGTAATACAATAACAATACACATAATCCAACAAGTTTACCAATACAGAAATATCAGAACGAGCCAGAGTCTGGAATATAAACACTGAGCTCTTTCCGTGACACAGACTGACCAGGTGAATCCAGGTGAAAGCTATGATCCCTTATTGATGTCACTTGTTAAATCCACTTCAGTCAGTGTAGATGAAGGGGAGGAGTCAGGTTAAAGAAGGATTTTTAAGACTTTAGACAAATGAAACATGGATTGTGTGTGTGTGCCATTCAGAGGGTGAATGGGCAAGACAAAATATTTAAGTGCCTTTAAACAGGGTATGGTAGTAGGTGCCAGGCACACCAGTTTGAATGTGTCAAGAACTGCAACGCTGCTGGGATTTTCACTCTCAACAGTTTGGGTCCACCACCCAAAGGACATCCAGCCAACTTAACACAACTGTGGGAAGCATTGGAGTCAACATGGGCCAGCATCCCTGTGGAAGGCTTTAGACACCTTGTAGAGTTCATGAATTGAGGCTGTTCTGAGGGCAAGAGAGGGGGATGTAACTCAATATTAGGAAGGTGTTCTTAATGTTTTGTACAATCAGTGTATATACAGTGCATTCAGAAAGTGTCCAGACGCCTTGACTTTTACACATTTTGTTACATTACAGCCTTATTCTAAAATAGATTAAATAGTTTTGTCCTCATCAATCTACACACAATACCCCATAATGACCCAATACCCCATAATGACCCACTACCCCATAATGACCCACTACCCCATAATGACACACTACCCCATAATGACACAATACTCCATAATGACACAATACCCCATAATGATACAATACCCCATAATGACACAATACCCCATAATGACACAATACCCCATAATGACACAATACTCCATAATGACACAATACCCCATAATGACACAATACCCCATAATGACACAATACCCCACAATAACGATACAATATCCCATAATAACATGGCATTGAAGCTCGTTTGGAGGTTTGTTAACACAGTGTCCAAAGAGGGGTCAGATGTATACAGAATGGTGTCGTCTGCGTAGAGATGGATCAGAGAGTCACCAGCAGCGAGAGCGACATCGTTGATACATACAGAGAATAGAGTCGGCCAGAGATTTGAACCCTGTGGCACCCCCAGAGATTGCCAGAGGACCGGACAACAGGCCCTCTGATTTGACACACTGAACTCTATCAACTATCTGAGAAGTAGTTGGTGAACCAGGCGAGGCAGTCATTTGAGAAACCAAGGCTGTTGAGTCTGTCGATAAGAATGAGGTGATTGACAGAGTCGAAAGCCTTGGCCAGGTCGATGAAGACGGCGGCACAGTACTGTCTTTTATCGATGGCGGTTATGATATCGTTTAGTACCTTGAGCGTGGCTGAGGTGCACCCATGACCAGCTCGGAAACCAGATTGCATAGCAGAGTAGGTATGGTGGGATTCGAAGTGGTCAGTGATCTGCTTGCTAACTTGGCTTTTGAAGACTTTAGAAAGGTAGCCAGGTGGAATAGCAAAATGCTTTTTATTTGTCCGTGGTGACAGTGTTTCCTAGCCTCAATGCAGTGGGAAACTGGGAGGAGGTGCTCTTATTCTCCATGGACTTTAGTGTCCCAGAACTTTTTGGAATTAGTACTACAGGATGAACATTTCTGTTTGAAAAAGCTAGCCTTTGCTTTTCTAACTGACTGTGTATATTGGTTCCTGACTTCCCTGGAAAGTTGCATATCGCTATTCGATGCTAATGCAGTACGCCACAGGATGTTTTGTGCTGGTCAAGGGCAGTCAAGTCTGGAGTGAACCAAGGGCTATATCTGTTCTTAGTTCTAAATTTTTTGAATGGGGCATGCTTATTTAAGATGGTGAGGAAAGCACTTTTAAAGAACAACCAGGCGTCCTCTACTGTCGGGATGAGGTCAATATCCTTCCAGGATACCCGGGCCAGGTCGATTAGAAAGGCCTGCTCACTGAAGTGTTTTAGGGAGTGTTTGACAGTAATAAGGGGTGGTCATTTGACCGCGGACCCATTACGGACGCAGGCAATGAGGCAGTGATCGCTGAGATCCTGGTTGAAAACAGAGGAGGTGTATTGTGAGGGCAAGTTAGTCAGGATGATATCTATGATGGTACCCATGTTTACGGATTTAGGGTTGTACCTGGTGGGTTCTTTATTTAACCAGGTAGGTCAGTTGAGAACAAGTTTTTATTTACAACTGCGACCTGGCCAAGACAAAGCAAAGCAGTGCGACAAAAACAACACAGAGTTACACATGGGATAAAAAAACGGACAGACAATAACACAATAGAAAATCTATATACAGAGTGCAAATGTAGTAAGATTAGGAAGGTAAGGCAATAAATAGGCCATGGTGGCGAAATAATTACAAATTAGCATTAACACTGAACTGATAGATGTCCAGATGATGATGTGCAAAAAGGGTTTAGGGTTGTACCTGGTATCTAGCTAACATTGAAGGACAGCCGGGGTGTTAAGCATATCCCAGTTTAAGTCACCTAACAGTACAAACTCTGAAGATAGATGGGGGGCAATCAATTCACATATGGAGTCCAGGGCACAGCTGGGGGCTGAGGGGGGTCTGTAACAGACGGCAACAGTGAGAGACTTATTTCTGGAAAGGTGGATTTTTAAGAGTAGAAGCTCAAACTGTTTGGGCACAGACCTGGACAGTATGACAGAACTCTGCAGATTATCTCTGCAGTAGATTGCAACTCCGCCTCCTTTAGCAGTTCTATCTTGACGGGAAATATTGTAGTTGGATGGAAATTTCAGAATTTTTGGTGGCCTTCCTAAGCCAGGATTCAGACACGGCTAGGACATCAGGGTTTGCGGAGTGTGCTAAAGCAGTGAATAAATCAAACTTAGGGAGGAGGCTTCTGATGTTAACATGCATGAAACCAACAAATGAGAATGCCTGGGGAATAGGTGTAGTACTGGGGGCTACAGGACCTGGGTTTACCTCTACATCACCAGAGGAACAGAGGAGGAGTAGGATAAGGGTACGGCTAAAGGCTTTAAGAACTGGTCGTCTAGTGCGTTGGGTACAGAGAATAAAAGTAGCAGAATAGATTAAGGGCATAATGTACAGACAAGGATATGGTAGGATGTGAATTCAGTGGGGGGTAAACCAAGGCTTTGGGTAATGATGAGAGAGGTTGCATCTCTGGAGACACCAGTTAAGCCAGGTGAGGTCTCCGTGTGTGTGGGGGGGGGGGGGAACAAAGGAGCTATCTGAGGCATGTTGATCAGGACTGGGGGCTCTATAGTGGAATAGCATGATAAGAACTAACCTACACAGCAACAGACAAGGCATATTGACAAAAGAGATATGCATAAAACAAACACAGTTAATCAAGAGAGCTAAGACAACAACGGGTAAATGGTGATGAATAGACTGAGAAAATGTTGAGAAAATGTTGTGCCACACACAGGACCTGAATATTGTCCGAACTAAAGCTGGCTGATGCAGGCAGAGCAGTGGTGAGGACCGCTAGCAGTGGCTAGTAATGGCTAGTAGCTAGTTAGCAAGCTAGCTAGCAGGCTAGTTTCTGTTGGAGGTTCAGTTAAATGAGAAAGAAATAAAGAAATAAAGAAAATAGCAGATCCATTCCACGTTGGGTGAGGAGGGTTGCAGGAGAAGTATATGAGGAATAAGAAAAATATATGGAAAGACAGACTAATTATAGACTATTTACACGGGACATGAGACAGAACAAAAAAACATGTCCGCACTGTTACGCCATCTTGGATCTGAGGACCTGATCTTCGTCAGGTCAAACAAACTGGGTGCTCACATCCCAAAATATACACATTTCACCTCACATGACCATTGCAGACATGACACATGGTGGGTGCAAAAAACATTTGTGTATCTCAAATAATTTAATAACAATGTGATGGGTACATGTAGTGGTTCCAGAAAATAATATATATATATATATATGGAAGGCAAGACAAATCAAAGTAATGTAACATATTAAAGTAAGAAATCAAACTCTTGGTTCAGACCTCTAGGAGACCTCTAGGAACCCAATACAATTCTCTTCTCAATAATAGATTATCAGTATCTCCGCCCCTCCTAGGAGTTTTAACATGTTCAATGCCACTGTATCTCAAAGAGCTAATGTTGTGACTAGCCTCCATGAAATGTGCAGCTACAGGGTCTCTCTGGTCAAGAGTCCTGATATTACTCCTGTTTTCTGCTATCCTTGTTTATTTGTTTTCCTACATAACATAGACCACAAATACACGTGATCAGGTATATCACATTTTTTGTGGAACATGTAATGATACCCTTAATCTTAATGGTTCTTTAAACGCATTTTCTAGTTGTAGATCAGTGCTCAAGATGTACCAGTGTTTTTTAATGATGTGGTCGAACTGTTTACCAAGTGGGGAGTACTGAAGGACGCATTGGACGCATTGGTCAGGAGGGCGGGGAGGGTCGTATTTTTATAAGGTTCCCTTGCGTAATGCAGCGCGTAATGCAGTAACCCCGCTGTCTGAAACGCTCAACCACATGGTCGCCTTGTTTGTCACAGTCACTGTGTACTACAAATCCTGCGTATACTAATGTATTGGATAATGGGGAGGCTCTTTTTTAGGGGTGTTGGGGGGAAGCTGTCTCCGCGTAAAAGGGAATTCCTGTCCGTCGGATTCCTGTATAGATCCGTACTAAAACCACCTCATCCCTCTTAATCAAAATGTCAAGAAAATGTATTCCATGCGCATCAAAGGTGAGGGTGAATTTAAAATGTTCACTGCTTGTATTGATGACGGAGTGGAATCAATGAAGTTAATCTGCTGTGCCTTGGAATAGAAGGAATACGTCATTAATGAAACGTTTCCACAGTCTAATATGGAACAGAACAAATACGTCATTAATGAAGTGTTTCTGTCACGCTCGGGTGTAGAAATGGACCAAGGCGCAGCGATAGTTGACATACTTTATTTAAACGTAAATATACTCAATACCGAACTATACAAAAGAACAACGTAATATAAACGTGAACACACTTACATGGGTGACGATCACACAATCCTCTTCCTCCCGATTACGACGCTGTCCTCTCTTCCTCTCCTACTCTCCCGAATTGCGCTGCTTGGTCTTTTGGTGGTTCATTCTGTCACGCTCGGGTGTATAAATGGACCAAGGCGCAGCGCAGCGATAGTTCGACATCATTTATTTAAAGGTAAATATACTCAATACCGAACTATACAACAGAACAACGTAATATAAACGTGAACACACTTACATGGGTGACGATCACACAATGAGCCACACCTAGGGTGTGGAACATACAAACTTAAGTAGGATCCCTAATTATAGACAATGCACTGCAGCTGCCTCTAATTAGGGATCCACCACAAAACACAACACAGAAATAGAACACATAGAACTGTCAGACCATAGAATTATAGAGAAGCAATAGGCTTCTCTATGGCCAGAGCCTGACAGTTCACCCCCTCAAAGGCGCAAACTCCCGGGCGGAAGAAACTAAACACAATTACATGAGGAATGGGTTAGTGAGGGGAAAAAGAAAACAATACTAATCGCAGGTGGCGGTTCCGGCCCCGGCGAAGTTGACAGCTTCCTCCCTGGTTCCATTCTGGTGACCGGACCCGGACTGGGCACCGGTGTGGCGAACGGCTCTGGCTCTGGGGCGGGGCAGACAACCGGGCCCGGACTGGGCACCGGTGGAGTAGGCGACTCAGGCCATGGAGCGGGGAAGATAACCGGGCCAGGACTGGGCACTGGTGTGGCAGGCGACTCTGGCCATTTAGAGGGGCAGACAACAGGTCCTGGAATGGGCACCGGTGGGGCAAACGACTCAGGCCATGGAGCAGGGCAAATAACCGGGCCAGGACTGGGCACCGGTGTGGCAGGCGACTCTGGCCATTTAGAGGGGTAGACAACTCGTCCTGGAATGGGCACCGGTGGGGTAAACAACTCAGGCCATGGAGCGGGGCAAATAACCGGGCCAGGACTGAGCACCGGTGTGGCAGGCGACTCCGGCCATGGAGCGTGGCAGACGACCAGTCCTGGAGTGGGCACTGTGGACCTTCACGGGAGGCTCCGGACTGTGGACCATCACCGGAGGCTCCGGGCTGTGGACCATCCCGGGAGGCTCCAGGCTGTGGACCATCACGGGAGGCTCCGGGCTGTGGACCATCACGGGAGGCTCCGGGCTGTGGACCATCACGGGAGGCTCCGGGCTGTGGACCATCACGGGAGGCTCCGGGCTGTGTTCCATCACGGGAGGCTCCGGGCTGTGGACCATCACGGAAGGCTCCGGACTGTGGACCATCACGGGAGGCTCTGGGCTGTGGACCATCACGGGAGGCTCCGGGCTGGAGAGGCGCACTGGAGGTCGGGTGCGTGGAGCCGGTACAGGAGGCACCTGGCTTGGCGCACGCACTGGAGGTCGGGTGCGGGGAGCCGGCATTGGGCGTACCGGACTGGAGAGGCGCACTGGAGGTCGGGTGCGTGGAGCCGGTACAGGAGGCACCTGGCTTGGCGCACGCACTGGAGGTCGGGTGCGGGGAGCCGGCACGGGACGTACCGGACTGGAGAGGCGCACTGGAGGCCTGGTGCGTGGAGCCGGCACAGGTGGCACCGGACTGGTGACACGCACCTCAGGGCGAGTGCGGGGAGCCAGCACTGGACGTACCGGACTGGGCACTGGTGGAGCGGACTGCTCTGACACTGGAGCGGAGCAGGCGGCCGGACCCGGACTGGGAACCGATGGAGCGGACTGCTCTGGTACTGGAGCGGAGCAGACGGCCGGACCCGGACTGGGCACCGGTGGAGCGGACTGCTCTGGCACTGGAATGGAGCAGACGGCCGGACCCGGACTGGGCACAGGTGGAGCGGACTGCTCTGGCACTGGAGCGAAGTAGACGGTCAGACCCGGACTGGGAACCTTTGGAGAGGACTGCTCTGGCACTGTAGTAAAGCAGACGGCCGGACCCAGACTGGGCACCGGTGGAGCGGACTGCTCTTTCACAGGAGTGGAGTAGGCGACCGGACCCGGACTGATCCATTCCGACATTTCCTTTTCAACCTCCTCCGCTATCTCCCTAATTTCTTCCAGAACTTCTCCAAAATATTTCTCCAAATATTCCTCGGCTTCACCATAGTCCACATGGGGAGTGATACTGGCGCTTCCTTGTTGCCAGACCACCCCCAAACCCCCCCCCGAAATTTTCTTGGGGTTGCCTACGGGCTCCATTACTACCTGCGCCAATACAATGACGTTCTCCTGCCTCTCTCTAACATAGAGACATCAGCTCTGTCACGAGGGCCAATCGACGACTGAAATCCTTCTCCGCCTCGATTCTCTCCAAGAGCGGGTCCCAACTCGTCTCAGGGGGAAGAGCAACCCAGGCTCTCCACCACCTCGCTTGTTCCTCCCATGGTCGACTGGAAAATCCCTCGGGTGTCTCTCTATTTTCGACCGTAGGAGGACGAAGTGGTCGGCGATCCTCTTCCTCCCGATTACGACGCTGTCCTCTCTTCCTCTCCTACTCTCCCGAATTGCGCTGCTTGGTCTTTTGGTGGTTCATTCTGTCACGCTCGGGTGTATAAATGGACCAAGGCGCAGCGCAGCGATAGTTCGACATCATTTATTTAAAGGTAAATATACTCAATACCGAACTATACAACAGAACAACGTAATATAAACGTGAACACACTTACATGGGTGACGATCACACAATGAGCCACACCTAGGATCCCTAATTAGAGACAATGCAATGCAGCTGCCTCTAATTAGGGATCCAACACAAAACACAACACAGAAATAGAACACATAGAACTGTCAGACTCTGACCATAGAATTAGAGAGAAGCAATAGGCTTCTCTATGGCCAGAACCTGACAGTTTCCACAATCTAATATGGAATAGAAGGAATACGTCATTAATGAAGCGTTTCCACAGTCTAATATGGCGCAAGAATCGATTGTTAGGACCGAAAATTTAATTTAATTCTTAATTTAACACATTCAGAATGCCAGAATTCGGGGCCATTTTACTTCCATAACAGTTCTGTTGAATGTCATCTTCAAACATGAAAAGTTCTCAGCAAGTTCAACAATACAGTTAGTGCTATGGACTGTGCCAATGGGTCGTTGATGGGTCGTTGACTACAACAAATGTGATATACCTGATCAAGTGTATATGTTGTCTATGCTATGTAGGAAAAAAATAATTTAGCTCTGAAAACAAGGATATCAGAACACAGGAGTAATATCAGGACCCTTGACCAGAGAGACCCTGTTGCTGTGCATTTCATGGAGGCTCGTCCCAGGGGCGGAGCCAGAGGGGTGTCCGGGGCGAATTTCATTGCTGATTGACATCTAATTTCACCTCTTGTTGAAAGAAGCATTTATTTTGACATTCGGCGGCGCATTTTTCAAATGGAGGACGAGGAAGAGAGAATATTAATGTTGGTTGAGATGAAGAAGAAGAAGAAGAAGAGAGGATATTTCCTCAGCTCCACCAGCTCTTTTCACGATTGGCGAAAGCATTATATTTGAAGTAAGTTTTGAAGGTTTAGCATCGGGTTCAGGTTTCCTGTACAACTTTTACGAAAGTTGAGTCACTGTGTAAGTTAACGTTAGACCTTTGGTCCATTAACAGACAGTTAATCTACCAGGCAGTCAGTCACAAGGACCCAGTCTACCACCACCAGGTCAGAGCATCTACCAGACAGTCAGTCACAAGGACCCAGTCTACCACCACCAGGTCAGAGCATCTACCAGGCAGTCAGTCACAAGGACCCAGTCTACCACCACCAGGTTAATCACAAGGACCCAGTCTACCACCACCAGGTCAGAGCATCTACCAGACAGTCAGTCACAAGGACCCAGTCTACCACCACCAGGTCAGAGCATCTACCAGACAGTCAGTCACAAGGACCCAGTCTACCACCACCAGGTCAGAGCATCTACCAGACAGTCAGTCACAAGGACCCAGTCTACCACCACCAGGTCAGTCACAAGGACCCAGTCTACCACCACCAGGTCAGTCACAAGGACCCAGTCTACCACCACCAGGTCAGAGCATCTACCAGACAGTCAGTCACAAGGACCCAGTCTACCACCACCAGGTCAGAGCATCTACCAGACAGTCAGTCACAAGGACCCAGTCTACCACCACCAGGTCAGTCACAAGGACCCAGTCTACCACCACCAGGTCAGTCACAAGGACCCAGTCTACCACCACCAGGTCAGTCACATGTCCAGTTCAGAATGTAAGTTTAGCTTCACCTTATAATAGCTGATTTTGTCAGATTAAACCTCACTTTAATATGTTGGTTGTTGATTCATGTGTTCTTGTTTTGATGTCTGTGGCATTTTTATTGTGATTGTACACTAATGGTGGTTGTGTTATTTTAAAGTAACAGATGTATCGATGGACGACACAGAGACGTCTGGCTCTGAGCAAGACAGTGAGCCAGAGCTGCCAGGAGATGTCATCAAGCCCCTCCCACCTGCATCAAGCACCAGATATGCTGTTCCAAAAGGACCAATGGTAGGCCAGGCCTACACTTTAAACTACACCTTTTAGTTAGCAGCTGTTAATATCTCATTATACATTTCCATAGAGATATGACACATTATTTAACGTCTTTTTCAGACATTTCAAGATCCAGAGAAGAGGCTCCTGTACAGCCGTGTTTGAAAACATTTCCCAGAACTCAGCATGGTACTAGGAAAAGGGCTTTCAACAGCTCCTGTTCAACACTTATAAACCCAGATTATACATTCATGAAAACAGAGTGTCCCAAGTCTCTCCTGTATGTGAGTACAGTACAGTACAGTACAGTACAGTACAGTACAGTACAGTACAGTACAGTACAGTACAGTGTGTGTGTGTGAGAGAGAGAGAGACAAAGAACTTGAGCCGCAGTTCTGAGGAAGAGACACAAACTAGACTATTCATAGTAAGTTAAAGAATTCTAGTGAAGTAACTGTTTTGGACCACATTATCTGCCACATTGAAGAACTCTATCCCTTCTTCCTATAATCAGCAAGCATAGGATTAGATGCCAGGTTAGGGTTACACACTAATGTTCTGTCATGGTCTACGGACGGACGCCCTGAAGTAGCCTTGGCCCCCCCCCCCGGCCACCCCATGTAGAAAACTCCGCCACTGTCGTCAAAACATTAGCTCTTTGAAATAAATTGGCATCGAACATGTTAAGACTCCTAGGAGGGGCGTATCTGGTTCAGAGATAGGTCTGAACCAAGAGTTTGATATCAGACCGTTTCTTACATTAATATGTACCAGCCTGATCATTTTGTGAATATATATTATTTTCTGGAACCACTACATGTACCCATCACATTGTTATTAAATTATTTGAGATACACAAATGTTTTTTGCACCCACCATGCATCATGTCTGCAATGGTCATGTGAGGTGAAATGTGTTTATTTTGGGATGTGAGCCCTTATGTTTCGGATCAAAACGTTGTCAATAAAGCAGTGAATTGGGAGCTTTAACAGTGTGCTGTCCTTCTTGTTCTATTTCACTATGAAAGAACTGTTAATTAATAATAATATCAATAGATGGAGTGAATGAATGAATGGCTGTAGCGACGGTCTGACAAGCACAACTGGCACTGCGTAACAAATGAGGCCTAATTAGACAAAATAACAATTAAGTCGTTTGAACAAGATAATAAGTCATTCAAACGACTTAGTAGTTCGTTCTAACAACTTAATATCTAATTTGAATGACTTAGATAGTAAGTCATTCAAACGGCATACTAAGTCGTTCGAATGAGATCATTCCAAGAGTCTAATCTTTTTTTTGCCTTGGGCTTCATACAGTATATGTGTGTTCATTCATTCATGAGTGTGTGTTCCTTTGTGTGTATCCATTAATTCAAGTGCATTTATGTGTGTGCCTATGACAAAGGGAGATCCTCCACCCGTTGGCGTGGAGGGAGCAGGTGTGGCGGAGGGGAGGGTCTGGGCGCGGAGGGGAGAGGGCCAAGGCCCAGGTGACAGCCTCCAGTGTGGGGGAGGACAGAGCCATGCTCCTGGGCTTCACCATGATGGCTTTCTCTGTGCTCATGTACTTTCTGGTCGGGATCACTCTGGTCAAACCCCACCTAAACAGGTAAGGAAGGCCTCTAATCACTCTGGTCAAACCCCACCTAAACAGGTAAGGAAGGCCTCTAATCACTCTGGTCAAACCCCACCTAAACAGGTAAGGAAGGCCTCTGTCAATAAGACGTTAATATTTGGAGCAAAATCGCTGGACACAGAGAGCTAGTGGTTTTGTAGCCTTATAATGATAGCCAGTAGCGCAATAATGTAAGATAACTTCAGTAACATTTTACTGTAGGTGTCCTTATGCAGGCATTCATAACGCCTTTATAACATTTATAGAAAACATAACATTTGTCATAAGCTGTCATAAATTGTCGCAACTAGTTGTGATGTAAAACTAGTTATAATCGGTGTTATAGATGACTGTTCATTCTGTTGTCATATGCTCTAAGGGCAACTGTTAATAACAACTGCTATTTCATAGTCTGCATGACAACTTATGCCATATGTTATTACATGCTACATAAGAGTCTACATACAAGATGTTATAACAGTGTATTATTTAATTTACCAACTCTGTGTCACATTGTTACATTGAATGGAATAATGGGCGACATAACCATGTCATATAACCCTTATAGAGTGTGCACAGTAAAGTGACAATAATTTGAGGTGTTATAAAACACCTATGAATGTCCTTATTACCACAGGATGAGTTGAGAGAACCACAAAACACAACCATTTAAAGGACCTCCAAGAAGCAGGGGAGTATAGATGTACTGATGGTTTGTATTTATTTTGACAACAAGACAATATGACAACAGTATGAACATCTATAAACCAATTATAACTAGTTATATAACATAATGTGGGGTTCCTCGTAACTAGTTATGACAGCACATGACAAATGTTATGTGTTATATAGCTGTTATAAAGGCGTTATGAATGCATGCATAAGGACACCTACAGTGTTACCATAGCTTCTCATCAGTGGTGGAAAACGTATCGTCATACTTGAGTAAAAGTAAAGATACCTTAATAGAAAATGACTCAAGTAAAAGTGAAAGTCACCCAGTAAAATACTACTTGAGTAAAAGTCTAAAAGTATTTGGTCTAAAATATACTTAAGTATCAAAAGTAAAAGTATAAATCATTTCAAATTCCTTATTTTAAGCAAACCAGATGGCACAATTGTCTTGTTTTTTAAATTCATGGATAGCTAGGGAGACACTCAAAAACTCAGGCGCAATTTACAAATAAAGCATTTGTGAGTTTAGTGAGTCCGCCAGATCGGGGCAGTAGGGATGACCAGGAATGTTCTCTTGATACAGTGCCTTCGGAAAGTATTCAGACCCCTTGACTTTTTCAACATTTTATACGTTACAGCCTTATTCTAAAAAATTTTTTTTTATTTTTTTATTATCCTCATCAATCTACACACAACACCCCATAATGACAAAGCAACAACAGGTTTTAGAATTGTTTTACATAAGTATTCAGACCCTTTGCTATGAAACTCAAAATTGAGCTCAGGTGCATCCTGTTTCCATTGATCATCATTGAGATGTTTCTACAACTTGATTGGAGTCCACCTGTGGTAAATTCAATTTATTGGATATGATTTGGAAAAGGCACATACCTGTCTATATAAGGTCCCACAGTTGACAGGGCATGTCAGAGCAAGAACCAAGCCATGAGGTCAAAGGAATTGTCCGACAACGACCCTAAGCACACAGCTAAGACAACACAGGAGTGGCTTCAGGACTAGTCTCTGAATGTCCTTGAGTGGCCCAGCCAGAGCCTGGACTTGAACCCAATCGAACATCTCTGGAGACCTGAGAATAGCTGTGCAGCGATGCTCCCCATCCAACCTGACAGAACTTGAGAGGATCTGCAGAGAAGAATGGGAGAAACTCAGTGCCAAGCTTGTAGCGTCAAACCAAAGAAGACTTGAGGCTGTAATCGCTGCCAAAGGTGCTTCAACAGAGTACTGAGTAAATGGTCTGAATAGTTATGTAAATGTGATATTTCAGTTTTTTATTTTGTATAAATTAGCAAACATTTCTAAAATCCAGTTTTTACTTTGTGTGTAGATTATTTTAGAATAAGTCTGTAACGTAACAAAACGTGGAAAAGGTCAAGGGGTCTGAATACTTTCCGAAGGCGCTGTAAGTGTGTGAATTGGACCGTTTTACTGCTAAGCATTTTAAATGTAACTAGTACTTTTGGGTGTCAGGGGAAAATGTATGGAGTAAAAAGTACATTATTTTATTTAGGAATGTAGTGAAGTAAAAGTAAAAGTTGTCAAAAATATAAATAGTAAAGTAAAGTACAGATACTTATAAAAAACTACTTAAGTAGTACTTTAAAGTATTTTTACATAAGTACTTTACACCACTGCTTCTCATCAACTCCTATTCATGATGGTGGTTTCAGTGACTGGCATGAGGAGGCCAGCTGCTTGCTGGTCCAGGTTGATGTTCTGGATGAGTGGGCCGACTGCAGAGGGGTCAGCACTGCCCCATGCCTGAGGGTTCTGGTCAACCTCAGTACCTCTGGACAGAAGGCTCGTCTACACTACGATGAAGAGTCTGTACTCCTCAACCCCGAGGTAGAATAACGGCCACCAGTGACTGAATGTCTCATATTTGAGTAATCTGCTTCACAGTCATTAAGGAGAAGCTTCCATTCGGAGAGACTGGTGTCTAGCGAACTAGCTTCTGTGCTTTTGTCATGCGTGCAAGTCTTCATATATATCAGACTCAGATAATATTAACAAAATATGTATGCTATTTTTCCCTTATCATTGCAGTGTTTCTACATTCCCAAATGTCAAGTAGACAGGAAAGTCCTTGTGGACGAAGTGCAGAAAATCCAAAACACTTTGAAGGAGACACAAGGCAGTGAGTTGCGTTGTCTGTCCGACCCCAGAAAATACCCTGAGGACACCATTTTGAAGAGGAAGTACACATTAGGCCTTGCCCTGTGGTCTCTGCTGTGGCCCAGCTTGATTCTGGGGGCGGGGGCTCTATTGGCGGGCCTAGTGAAGCTCAACCAGAGACTGGCACACCTCTGTACGGAGCTGGGTAACGAGGCAGCAGAGGGTAGGCTGACAACGATGATAAACACCCAGGACTCTATCAGCTCCTTAAGTGGTCTGGATCTGGACAGCACTCGCCTATGCAGGAGGACTCAGTGAAGTGATAGCTGACAGTGGCTGTGTTCCAGTATGCATACTAGTGTAATACAATGTGTATTAGAACATATCCAGTGAAAGGATATGACATACTCTTTAGGTGATCCCCACTGTACGGAAGGAAGTCAACGGGCTGATGTAGTGGGAAATGGAAAATATGATAATTACATTATCCACTTTGTCCTGGATTTTTTATATTCATGCACTAGGGCTGTAGGGAATCCCACTGTATAAGTGAATAGTAGTGGATGCTGCTGAGGGGAGGTCAGCTCATAATTATGGCTGGAACAGAGCAAATGGAATGGTATTTGATGCCCGCTTTTCCCAATTAAGGCACCACCAACCCCCTGTGCTGAATGAGCTGACTTGAAGGGACCTTTTTCCTGGCCTGGTTAGTTATTCTCTGTCGATATATGGGGTAGCATTTAGCCTGGGGACGACGTTAGATATTACTGACAATTAATGTATCAAATGCTTAAACTATGTAGGATTCAAAAAATAAAATTATATTCTCCTTTTGAATTATCATGCCATGAAATGGATCATTAGAAATGAAATGCATTGGTTCTCAAAACATCTGAGACGGGGACAGAGAATATTTATTTTTATTAAAGAGTACAGTGAGTGAATGAATACAGGGTTCTTTGCAGACATATTAAAATGAATGGAGTATGAACGAGTAATGAGTTCATACTACAGGTCAAACGATATTTACAAAGACAAAAAGGTAGATACACAAGAATATCAGCTTTAAAAACATGC
Organism: Thymallus thymallus; assembly: GCA_023634145.1. Lineage (NCBI taxonomy): Eukaryota > Metazoa > Chordata > Actinopteri > Salmoniformes > Salmonidae > Thymallus > Thymallus thymallus. Next base: position 40,066,196 of record CM042382.1, read on the forward strand.
AGGACACCTTTTCATGGTTTACACTGTACTCAGGCAGAGCAGCAGACCTACAGCGAAACTCCACGAGACACGTTTTCCTCCTTCCTCCATTCAATAGTCACAAGTTTCTCATTCATTTCATCAACTACAAGCTGTCTACTGGGGTGTAAGAGGATGTATTAGGCATAAAGGCCACGGTTTTTGGGAAGGTTCGCTTTTATATGTTGAGTCTGTCTACATATTTAGAATACAAAAATATATTACATCTACAGTTATTCAAGGAAAGTGATTTGCACACAAAGTAGGTGTATCAGTTATCTTCACGTGTGAAATTGTACCTCACTTGTAACAAAAAGGTCATTAACATGAACTTCAAGTAAATACTAGTTCAAAAAGGCCCTCATGCATAAACTGTAAAATAAATGACATTTCCCACAGCAAAAATGAAAAGAAACATGTATTATAGCTCTGCATAGTGTATAAATTATGGATATTGTAGTCGTGTTGTTTTGAACGGGTCCTGCCCAACAGTCTGTAACCTGTAGTCGTCTCGTTTTGAACGGGTCCTGCCCAACAGTCTGTAACCTGTAGTCGTCTCGTTTTGAACGGGTCCTGCCCAACAGTCTGTAACCTGTACATAAACACGCACTCAGTCAGTAATTTGTAATCAGTCACATATCTCTATGCAATGAGCAGGATCCACACTTACAATGGAAGGGAACAGAAGACACTTGAAGGCAAAAACCACAAATTCCCATGTTTTTTTTTTGTTTCGTTTTTTATCTTTAACAACTTTACTGAATAGGGAGTTCATATGAAAGAGAATGCTGAAGAACTGGAATAGTGTCTAATATATACATACTTTCATTTGATAAAGACACTGTGAAGCAAATTCCAATTTACAGTTGAAAAACCAACTGTGGTTTCAAATGCTTCCTAAAATATCTGGTTCGATGTTTCACTGATAGTTTTCCGATCTGAGGGTTGTTTTTTTTCATTTGTTTCCTAAAGTGGAAGGCAGGGTACAATAGCCTTTCTTCACAGTTCTTCCAGAGTCACCCTGTTAGGGAAGCGATAGGTGATACTGTCACAGTGCATTTATCTGTGTACTGTCTGTACATAGTTGATAGACACCCTTAATGCTGTGTATTCAGAGATACTCCCATATCTTGACCCTACTTTTCCGTGACACCAGTATTACTAGTCTATAGTACAGTATATAAATATCACAATTTGCATAGTGGAACAGCACGGCATAATATAACATTGCACATCCTTTACGCCCCCTTTCCCTTTGAAAAACAAAGCAACCAAAAAAAACAAAGAACGAGCATGAACTCAAACATCTATTTCATCTGAGCATTGTAAAAAAAAGGACTTTACAAGTCTTTTCTGTCGGTCATCCAAAACGCCTGCGTTGCATCACGGCAGACATTTTGCTCCAGACTTATAACACTGACAAGCAAACAAATGCTATCAAGATCAGTACTACAGGGATCGGAATATTAGTCATTCACACGGTAAGACCGATAACTAAGATAGAGAGATACATACACACTATATTTCAGTACTTAGGCTCAGTAGAAAATAAAGACTTAGAAAATAATATGTGCCCAGTATGCATATGAGACCATTGGGATGCTTCTATACAAAATATCATACTTGAAGTCACGAAACATGGCCGTTTCAATCTGAGGAGGGGACACAAACATGGCCGTTTCAATCTGAGGAGGGGACACAAACATGACCGTTTCAATCTGAGGAGGGGACACAAACATGGTCGTTTCAATCTGAGGAGGGGACACAAACATGACCGTTTCAATCTGAGGAGGGGACACAAACATGGTCGTTTCAATCTGAGGAGGGGACACAAACATGACCGTTTCAATCTGACGAGGGGACACAAAATTTGTGTAATCGTTATAGATCAAACATGGGTCAGAAAGGTCTGTCCGCTAGCCTTAATTTCGACAGAGGATGATGAACGGACAATGGACATCCTAGTGTCTGTTAACCATGAGCCACTGGGATTCAACAATGCTGGTGGTATTCTGGGTAGTGTTCATTGGCAGAAGAAAACAGAGACCAAAACAGACTGCCATGATTTGTCCAATAAGAAACAACATTTAGATTTCTGTTGCGTTCCCTAATGAACATGACCCTGGGCGGGGCTTCATGGTGTAGTGACGTGCTAGCAGAATGTCGGCTGGAGATCCACTCTACTCTCTGTTCATAGTAAACTAGTGGATGGGGTACGGTACACTATGTAGGGATGCACAGTATCAGCTGATAATAATAATTAAAAATCTGCCACCAATATCAGCTGATGTGATATTCTGACCTTGATATCGGTAATGGCCGATAAAACAATGTTATCCTTAATATCAGTATCGACTGATAATACAATAGATCGATCTTAAATTATAGTACACTTACAAAACAATAGTTTTTAATATAGTGGTTGTTCCCCTAATTTTACCAGGAGAAACGTTTTGCAATACCAATACATGATAATATGATGATCATATGAGCCCGTCATTTCCCAATAGCTGTATCTCTAATATCCAGTTAGAGGAACCCTACTAACGGATGGTGAAGTCAGCGGATTTTATCCTCTTCATCCAACGGCTCTATCTGTTCATATCTATATTCATGGACGCTAGCCCTGCCATCTCAGCTCATGGCGTGTTTAGCTGGCGGATGGTGTACAGATCCGCCCTTGTCCCCTCTGCTTTGCCGCTACTCTGCAGGCCTATGGAACCTCTCAGTTCATGGCGTGCTGGCGGATGGTGTGGAAGATCCAGTCCATTTTGGTGGTCCAGCCGCCGTGGTGGGCGTCATTCATCTGCTTCATGAAGTAGTCCAGGGCCTCCTGCTCCGTCTTGTCCAGGGCAAGGGTCTTGCGGATGTAGGCAATGTCGTCGAACGACTGCAGCTCAGGCATGCCGGAGCCCAGCATCATGGAGAACAGGTTGATAAAGAGATTGGCGTGCTGCCGGATGGCCAAGTAGGCCTTGTAGCACATCTCCTGAAACCTGGGGGAGTGGGAGGACAATGAGGGACCATTCGTCTGGGAAAGGTTGAACCTAGCTGAGCTAGGAAGTACGTGCTCCACAATGGCTCCTGAAGGGATTAATAAAAGTCGTATTGTAATGTATTCCCAGTAGAGCAATGATATCATTCTATGACACAACTTCATGTTTAGATGGATTAACCTAATCCCTGACATGCACTTATAGCAAAGCTAACATTAACAAAAACACAGATACTGTACCTCTCAAACTCCCTGGTTTTGGTGCACTCCTGGGTTCCTTTGCTGATGACGATTAAGAAGTCCTGTGTCAAGACAAAGGGCACCCGCTCTCGCTTGTAACCAAACTTCTTCTTCTTGTGGTCCAGGAAATGACCAAAGTCTATGTGGAACAGCTGCAAGGAGACAAGATCAAACAAAGAGCATCAAACTGCTAACCAGGGAACGTCAAAAGAAAATAACAGGAAGTGTAGGGTATCAAAATTCCGGTAGCTTTCCCAAAATTCCCCAGTTTTCCAGAAATCCTGCTGGAGGATCTGGGAATCTTGGAAAACTTACTGGAAATGTGCGATCCTAAGCCTGTGAAGTACCTGTCCATCATCTTTGACCATGATGTTGCTGTTGTGTCGGTCACCGATCCCCAGGATGAAGGTGGCTACACAGTAGCCCGCACACGACCGCGTGAACAAGTCAATGGCCTGGTCGTACCTGGACACATTTCAATGGGTTTTTCATGAGTCTATGTCATTAAACCAAAGACATGAAACCACAACAATCCTATTGAATCTAACAAAGAAAGACATAAGAATACAGTACATTACACCCCAATTCATGGATAAACCCCCCCCCCCACCCCCACATACGTGACACAGACAATATTTCAAACCACATAATATAGCATGACTATGCATTTAGCACCTAGCATAGCTCAGAATAAAGCATGGTAGAAGTAAGTAGGAATGAAGGCCTACTTGTCATGCATTCTATGACGTATGCTATGCTGTTGTGGATGTTGGGACACAGCCCAGTACTCACATCTCTCCCCTGTTCTTGTCCTTGAGCCACTGGTGCAGTGTGTGGCTGTTGAACTGCAGCGCCCCCTTCAGGCCTCCTTTACACTGGATCTGCATGATGGTGTGGGAGTTCCTCACCACCTCGATCAGGCCCACGCAGTCACCGATGGACAGGCAGCCGTACGGCAACATCCTGGGGACAAAAACAACCAATAGGATGACAGGTAGGTCTACCATGGCTACAGCCTTTCAACGATACATCTTATTCATCTACCAATGATTCTATCTAGATACACGTGCATTGATTGTTTCTGTTCAATCAGAACTGCTTCCTGACTTTCACTGCACCTACATTCCTACTGCTCGTATCTCATTTAGGCTGCGCTAGTTTCCAGTTCAGAGTTTCCAGTATCAGCTCCTACAGAAAGTCATGGACTCAATGTTTAATGAATCGAATGAGTCGCTTCTAAATTTTAGCCTCCTGCTCTCAAGGAGAAGAATGCATGGTGCTGCGCTAACTAGTACCGGAGATCAAGGCCCTGGTTCTGCCAGATGTTCTCCATCATCCTAATTATCTGAAGAGTCAGCATGTCCTGCCTCAGATCTGAAGAAGGAGAGAGGTGAGAGTCAAACAGCAAGATGAGAAGTCTGAGCTTTGATAACACTAATGAAATATGAAAATCGGTGCCAGGGTGAAATGAGATTTGGTGAGCATGTTAATCATCTACGAAGTCCATAGTGAGTCAAGGGGGTTGTGGGGGATTCCTTTTGCATTAGAGAGATGTACCATCTCCATTTTTGAAGATGATCTCATTGCTCTGGAACAGCAGCTCTGACATCATGTCAGGATTCTCCCAGTTGAGCCACAGAGGCCGTTTGGCCGATGACATCATCCGGCACTCTTCCAGGCTGTAAGAGATGGCAAACGTTGTATCAACACATACTCAGAATAACGTTGAGAAAACATTTTGAACACAATACAGCCTGTCATTGAATCTGATTTATTGGTTTCGTTGTTCAGACATTCAGAAGAATATCTACTGTGCTTTCTAGGTTGAGTGATGAGTTAGACAACCGTAAATTACCGGAGGTTTCCCAGCTGGTGAGCTGGGTTGAGCGGAGAGGTAAAGCTCTGTAGGGCGTCCATGTAGTCAGGCCTCTTCATCTGCTCCACCAGGAACTTCATCTGAACCTGAGGGCAGAGAGAAAAAGGGCGAGAGAGAGAGAGAGAAAAAGGGCGAGAGAGAGAGAGAGAGAGAAAAAGGGCGAGAGAGAGAGAGAGAGAGAGAGAGAGAGAAAAAGGGCGAGAGAGAGAGAGAGAGAGAGAAAGGGTGAGAGAGAGAGAGAGAAAAAGGGCGAGAGAGAGAGAGAGAGAGAAAGGGTGAGAGAGAGAGCTTCACTTTACTGCAAGTGTAGGGAGTCCAGAAGACCAATGGGGCATTTATAGCAGTTCCACACTTTTCTGTGCTTAGTATCTAGTTTGTTGTATGATTGTATGTTGTCATTTTGTCTTGTACTGACAGTAAGACAAACATGGATCACAAAAAATACTGGTCAATTGAGGCTTCCATATTAGGGCGTGAAGTGGAAAGGCCATGATCACATCATAAACGTTACCTTCTGGGCCTCATCCTTCTTCTCCTGCTTGAGGAGGTCAGTGAGGTTAATGAGTTTCTCCATGGCCTCCACCTGTCTGCTCAGGTGCTTCAGGTACATGCCACAGGCCCGGCAGTACGACTCTAGCAGCAGACCGAAACGTTGGCTCACTGTCTTGTTGTGCATCTCGGACCTGGAGGCAGAGAGAAGGTATACAAATGTACTAGCAATACTTCTTAATCTGCATGACGCATAGAAATGTATTCAGAAACATTTCCAAAACACATCAGTCTTGTGACTACGCATGAACACAGTCACAATGTAACTTGATCTGGAAGCCTTTTCTTTACGTAAACCATAAAAAAGCACAAGTTAAGCAGGTTCTACAGGACCTTGGAGAGATTCTACACCAGCAGAATGGATTTCCGGCTGCCTAAGGCAAATTCCATCAACACACACATTTGGTTTCATTAACACCACAAGGGAACTAACGGAAAGCAAACTCACTTGAGATGCCAAAAGAAGAAATGGCCTATCCGCTGATTGGTCAAAGCCTTCTTCAGCAGGAAGCGGGCCAGTGGGTTATCAAGGTACTGCTCGTACTTCAGAACCTGGTGGCCAAACAAACAGTTTGTGTTCAGAACACACACACAAATGAAAGAAAAATGTATTTATTTCCATAGAAATGCATCTGACTAAATAGAAGCCACCATGTAAACGAAAGCAGTTAGCCTGAGGGGTCAAATTGAATTTGTGTAGTGCCATATAATAACTAAAACATTGTCAAAGCCATTCAAAAACGCATCACATCAAGCTCAGAGACAGTGGCATCCATGTTGAATCCCAGAAACTTCATAGAATAGTATGTGAGTCTGAGAGAGTCTGTCGTCCGTTACCTGGACCAGCTGAATGAGGTACTGAGAGAGTCTGTTGTCCGTTACCTGGACCAGCTGAATGAGGTACTGAGAGAGTCTGTCGTCCGTTACCTGGACCAGCTGAATGAGGTACTGAGAGAGTCTGTCGTCCGTTACCTGGACCAGCTGAATGAGGTACTGAGAGAGTCTGTCGTCCGTTACCTGGACCAGCTGAATGAGGTACTGAGAGAGTCTGTCGTCCGTTACCTGGACCAGCTGAATGAGGTACTGAGAGAGTCTGTCGTCCGTTACCTTGACCAGCTGAATGAGGTACTGAGAGAGTCTGTCGTCCGTTACCTGGACCAGCTGAATGAGGTACTGAGAGAGTCTGTCGTCCGTTACCTGGACCAGCTGAATGAGGTACTGAGAGAGTCTGTCGTCCGTTACCTGGACCAGCTGAATGAGGTACTGAGAGAGTCTGTCGTCCGTTACCTGGACCAGCTGAATGAGGTACTGAGAGAGTCTGTCGTCCGTTACCTGGACCAGCTGAATGAGGTACTGAGAGAGTCTGTCGTCCGTTACCTGGACCAGCTGAATGAGGTACTGAGAGAGTCTGTCGTCCGTTACCTGGACCAGCTGAATGAGGTACTGAGAGAGTCTGTCGTCCGTTACCTGGACCAGCTGAATGAGGTACTGAGAGAGTCTGTCGTCCGTTACCTTGACCAGCTGAATGAGGTACTGAGAGAGTCTGTCGTCCGTTACCTGGACCAGCTGAATGAGGTACTGAGAGAGTCTGTCGTCCGTTACCTGGACCAGCTGAATGAGGTACTGAGAGAGTCTGTCGTCCGTTACCTGGACCAGCTGAATGAGGTACTGAGAGAGTCTGTCGTCCGTTACCTGGACCAGCTGAATGAGGTACTGAGAGAGTCTGTCGTCCGTTACCTGGACCAGCTGAATGAGGTACTGAGAGAGTCTGTCGTCCGTTACCTGGACCAGCTGAATGAGGTACTGAGAGAGTCTGTCGTCCGTTACCTGGACCAGCTGAATGAGGTACTGAGAGAGTCTGTCGTCCGTTACCTTGACCAGCTGAATGAGGTACTGAGAGAGTCTGTCGTCCGTTACCTTGACCAGCTGAATGAGGTACTGAGAGAGTCTGTCGTCCGTTACCTGGACCAGCTGAATGAGGTACTGAGAGAGTCTGTCGTCCGTTACCTGGACCAGCTGAATGAGGTACTGAGAGAGTCTGTCGTCCGTTACCTGGACCAGCTGAATGAGGTATTGAGAGAGTCTGTCGTCCGTTACCTGGACCAGCTGAATGAGGTATTGAGAGAGTCTGTCGTCCGTTACCTGGACCAGCTGAATGAGGTATTGAGAGAGTCTGTCGTCCGTTACCTGGACCAGCTGAATGAGGTACTGAGAGAGTCTGTCGTCCGTTAAATATTTTTCAAGGCACTTCACGGCAAAGTCTCGGATCATGGGGTCGGGGAAGTTACAGTCCAGCAACTCCATGGCTTGTTCTGGCTTTATGGCTGGCCAGTCCTTTAGAAGGCAATACATCTGGAAAGATCAACAAATACAAAGATTCATATAAAAGAATACAATCAAAGTGAGGAAAAAATTGAAAACAAAACTGATATAGCAGTCTTAAGAATGGCTGTTTATACGTTTATATATGCACAAAATGCTTATTTCTCTGGTGTTACATCCCTGTTAGTGAGAATTTCTCCTTTCCCAAGATAATCCATCCACCTGACAGCATGACCATTACACAGGTGCACCTTGTGCTGGGGACAATATAAGGCCACTAAAATGTGCAGTTTTGTCACACAACACAATACCACAGATGTCTCAAGTTGAGGGAGCGTGCAATTAGCATGCTGACTGCAGGAATGTCCACCAGAGCAGTTGCCAGAGAATGTAATGTTAATCTCTCTACCATAAACTGCCTCAAACATAGTTATAGAGAATTTGGCACTACATCCAACCGGTCTCACAACCACAGACAACGTGTAACCACGCCAGCCCAGGACCACCACATGAGGCTTCTTCACCTGCCGGACCATCTGCGACCAGCCACCTGGACAACTGATGAAACTGTGGGTTTGCACAACTGAAGAACTTCTGCAGAAACTGTCAGAAACCGTCTCAGGGAAGCTTATCTGCATGCTCGTCGTCCTCCCCAGGGTCTTGACCTGACTGCAGTAAATGCTCCCTTTCGATGGCCACTGGCACGCTGGAGAAGTGTGCTCTTCACGGATTAATCCCAGTTTAAACGGTAATGGGCAGATGGCAGACAGTGTGTATGGCGTTGTGTGGGTGAGTGGTTTGCTGATGTCAACGTTGTGAACAGAGTGCCCCATGGTGGCGGTGGGGTTATGGTAGGGGCAGGCATAAGCTACAGACAACAAACTCAATTGCATTTTATCAATGGCAATTTGAATGCACAGAGATACCATGACGAGATCCTGAGGCCCATTGTCGTACCATTCATCCGCCGCCATCACCTCATGTTTCAGCATGATAATGCACGGCCCCATGTTACAAGGATCTGTATACAATTCCTGGAAGCTGAAAATATCCCAGTTCTTCCATGGCCTGCATACTCACCAGACATGTCACCAATTGAGCATGTTTGGGATGCCCTGGATCGACAGCATGTTCCAGTTCCCGCCAATATCCAGCAACTTTGCAGCCATTGAAGAGGAGTGGGACAACATTCCACAATCAACAGCCTGATCAACTCTATCTGAAGGAGATGTGTCGCGCTGCATGAGGCAAACGTTGGTCACATCAGATACTGACTTTTTTTATCCACACCCCTACAAAAAAATAAATAAAAAGGTGTCTGTGACCAACAGATGCATATATGTATTCCTAGTCATGTGAAATCCATAGATTAGGGCATTATGAATTTATTTAAAATTCACAGATTTCCTTATATTAAAATCTTAAATTGTTGCGTGTACATTTTTGTTCAGTGTGTATCTCACATTTCCCCTTGCCGTGATAGGCTAGAAAGACAAGTGTCGGCAGTTGAAATGTGACTGTTCACCTGTGCTGCTTCATCCCTGGAGTTCCATTTCACAGCCAGGAGAATCTTGGGCAGTATCTCCGGGATGCTGACGCAGTGATGTCTACAGGAGGAGAGAATAGCGAATGTTTCAATGTAGAAACTTGCTGGTTTCCTCCCTTTAGATCACACACACTGTACGGTCGTGGCCAAAAGTTTTGAGAATGACAAGTATTGGTCTCCACAAAGTTTGCTGCCTCAGTGTTGATGATGGCAATTTGCATATACTCCAGAATGTCATGAAGAGTGATCAGATGAATTGCAATTAATTGCAAAGTCCCTCTTTGCCATGAAAATGAACTTAATCCCCCTGCCACAAAAGGACCAGCTTGAAATCATTGTTCTTCCTATGTCAACCATGGTTAACTGCAAGGAAACACGTGCAGTCATCATTGCTTTGCACAAAAAGGGCTTCACAGGCAAGGATATTGCTGCTGGTAAGATTGCACCTAAATCAACCATTTATCGGTTCATCAAGAACTTCAAGGAGAGAGGTTCAATTGTTGTGAAGAAGGCGTCAGGGCGCCCAAGAAAGTCCAACAAGCACCAGGACCGTCTCCTAAAGTTGATTCAGCTGCGGGATCGGGGCACCACCAGTGCAGAGCTTGCTCAGGAATGGAAGCAGGCAGGTGTGAGTGCATCTGCACGCACAGTGAGACGAAGACTCTTGGAGGATGGTAACTAAGTGGCTCGGGAAACAAAACATTGATATTTTGGGTCCATGGCCAGGAAACTCCCCAGACCTTAATCCCATTGGTCGATCCTCAAGAGGCGGGTGGACAAACAAAAACCCACAACTTCTGACAAACTCCAAGCATTGATTATGCAAGAATGGCCTGCCATCCGTCAGGATGTGGCCCAGAAGTTAATTGACAGCATGCCAGGGCGGATTGCAGAGGTCTTGAAAAAGAAGGGTCAACACTGCAAATATTGACTCTTTGCATAAACTGAATGTCATTTTCAATGAAAGCCTTTGACACTTATGGAATACTTATGGAATAATTATACTTCAGTGTTACCATAGTAACTACTGACATAAAGATCTAAAAACACTGAAGCAGCAAACTTTGTGGAGACCAATACTTGTCATTCTCAAAACTTTTGGCCACGACTGTACACTCACAGGGCCTCTTTCTCAGTCATGAGCAGCACACATCTGTTATTATAACAAGTGTTTTATTAGCTTGAGCAGGTAACCAAACTATTTCAGATGTAAGAAATGTTTGATAAATCTTGCGTGGATTTTGTTTATGCGTTTTGCATAGAGAATATATGTATTTGTTGATAAAGCACACACACACGCAGTATTACCTGTGCCTCCACAGAAAGTCCTTCTCCTGCTCAGTGATTTCAGACAGTGGGTCTCTGTTACACACCAGGCGCAGCTGTTCGTTGTCACTGTCTGTCAGAGGGTTGTCCCTCGCCAGTCTGTTACTCTGGAATAGAGAACATCATGCTGTTTAATACAGTACTGGTGGAAAGCAGGGTTGCATTCAATAAGCACTCTGTTGTAAAATGTTTTGCAACAGAAAACAAAAACCTGTGTTCTTATTGGACACACTCCGTTAGTGGCCGCCCCGTTTCAAAGCATTTTGTTCACGTCTTGTGCCTAATGAACATGCCCCAGGAGAGACACTATGAATTAAATGAAACCACTGCCGCCTCAGGTTGTGTGGCGACTACTAGTGACGTCTCTAGTACACCCAACTTGTCAACAGGGTTAACCCTTTGACGCATCCGATCACATTGTGGTCCCTACAGCCAAGCTCATTCCACAAACCAGTCTAATAAACATCATACGGAACACATCCACAGCCAAACTCATTCCACAAACCAGTCTAACAAACATCATACGGAACACATCCACAGCCAAACTCATTCCACAAACATCATACGGAACACATCCACAGCCAAACTCATTCCACAAACATCATACGGAACACATCCACAGCCAAACTCATTCCACAAACCAGTCAAACAAACATCATACGGAACACATCCACAGCCATACTCATTCCACAAACCAGTCTAACAAACATCATACGGAACACATCCACAGCCAAACTCATTCCACAAACCAGTCTAACAAACATCATACGGAACACGTCCACAGCCAAACTCATTCCACAAACCAGTCTAACAAACATCATACGGAACACATCCACAGCCAAACTCATTCCACAAACATCATACGGAACACATCCACAGCCAAGCTCATTCCATAAACCAGTCTAACAAACATCATACGGAACACATCCACAGCCAAGCTCATTCCACAAACCAGTCTAACAAACATCATACGGAACACATCCACAGCCAAGCTCATTCCACAAACCAGTCTAACAAACATCATACGGAACACATCCACAGCCAAACTCATTCCACAAACATCATACGGAACACATCCACAGCCAAACTCATTCCACAAACCAGTCTAACAAACATCATATGGAACACATCCACAGCCAAACTCATTCCACAAACATCTTACGGAACACATCCACAGCCAAACTCATTCCACAAACCAGTCTAACAAACATCATACGGAACACATCCACAGCCAAACTCATTCCATAAACCAGTCTAACAAACATCATAAGGAACACATCCACAGCCAAACTCATTCCATAAACCAGTCTAACAAACATCATACGGAACACATCCACAGCCAAGCTCATTCCATAAACCAGTCTAACAAACATCATACGGAACACATCCACAGCCAAGCTCATTCCATAAACCAGTCTAACAAACATCATACGGAACACATCCACAGCCAAACTCATTCCACAAACCAGTCTAACAAACATCATACGGAACACATCCACAGCCAAGCTCATTCCACAAACATCATACGGAACACATCCACAGCCAAACTCATTCCACAAACATCATACGGAACACATCCACAGCCAAACTCATTCCACAAACATCATACGGAACACATCCACAGCCAAGCTCATTCCACAAACATCATACGGAACACATCCACAGCCAAGCTCATTCCATAAACCAGTCTAACAAACATCATACGGAACACATCCACAGCCAAACTCATTCCACAAACATCATACGGAACACATCCACAGCAAAGCTCATTCCACAAACATCATACGGAACACATCCACAGCCAAGCTCATTCCACAAACATCGTACGGAACACATCCACAGCCAAGCTCATTCCACAAACATCATACGGAACACATCCACAGCCAAACTCATTCCACAAACCAGTCTAACAAACATCATACGGAACACATCCACAGCCAAACTCATTCCACAAACCAGTCTAACAAACATCATACGGAACACATCCACAGCCAAGCTCATTCCATAAACCAGTCTAACAAACATCATACGTAACACATCCACAGCCAAGCTCATTCCATAAACCAGTCTAACAAACATCATACGGAACACATCCACAGCCAAGCTCATTCCATAAACCAGTCTAACAAACATCATACGGAACACATCCACAGCCAAACTCATTCCACAAACCAGTCTAACAAACATCATACGGAACACATCCACAGCCAAGCTCATTCCACAAACATCATACGGAACACATCCACAGCCAAACTCATTCCACAAACCAGTCTAACAAACATCATACGGAACACATCCACAGCCAAGCTCATTCCATAAACCAGTCTAACAAACATCATACGGAACACATCCACAGCCAAGCTCATTCCATAAACCAGTCTAACAAACATCATACGGAACACATCCACAGTCAAGCTCATTCCACAAACATCATACGGAACACATCCACAGCCAAACTCATTCCACAAACATCATACGGAACACATCCACAGCCAAGCTCATTCCATAAACCAGTCTAACAAACATCATACGGAACACATCCACAGCCAAACTCATTCCACAAACATCATACGGAACACATCCACAGCCAAGCTCATTCCACAAACATCATACGGAACACATCCACAGCCAAACTCATTCCACAAACCAGTCTAACAAACATCATACGGAACACATCCACAGCCAAACTCATTCCACAAACCAGTCTAACAAACATCATACGGAACACATCCACAGCCAAGCTCATTCCATAAACCAGTCTAACAAACATCATACGGAACACATCCACAGCCAAACTCATTCCACAAACATCATACGGAACACATCCACAGTCAAGCTCATTCCACAAACATCATACGGAACACATCCACAGCCAAGCTCATTCCATAAACCAGTCTAACAAACATCATACGGAACACATCCACAGCCAAGCTCATTCCACAAACATCATACGGAACACATCCACAGCCAAACTCATTCCATAAACCAGTCTAACAAACATCATACGGAACACATCCACAGCCAAGCTCATTCCATAAACCAGTCTAACAAACATCATACGGAACACATCCACAGCCAAGCTCATTCCACAAACATCATACGGAACACATCCACAGCCAAACTCATTCCATAAACCAGTCTAACAAACATCATACGGAACACATCCACAGCCAAACTCATTCCACAAACCAGTCTAACAAACATCATACGGAACACATCCACAGCCAAGCTCATTCCATAAACCAGTCTAACAAACATCATACGGAACACATCCACAGCCAAACTCATTCCACAAACCAGTCTAACAAACATCATACGGAACACATCCACAGCCAAACTCAGTCTAACAAACATCATACGGAACACATCCACAGCCAAGCTCATTCCACAAACATCGTACGGAACACATCCACAGTAAAAGCTCATTCCATAAACCAGTCTAACAGGCTGCGCTGACCAAAACACGAAACATAAGTTAGCAGCTAGACTTGTTTACTATGTACCACATCTCTGGTGAACACAGGGGAGTAATATTGTATTGTTGTAGAAAAGAGATACGTGTCAGCTAAGCTAACAGCAGATACATTCTTTATGATGGCAGCCATGTTTGACAAGCGAAAACTCCCTAATCCTAGAGTGCCTTTCACTATAAGACGCAAACAAACCAAGTCAAATATAGCTGCGTTAAAAACTTAATTAAAAACTTAATTTGGCGACTTTTCAGCCTATTACAAATCTTCGATGTACTTGTTATAGTGTATACAAGAACCGGAGCACGACTTGACAAGTTGTTTACCGTTTTGACAAATCACAATGCAAATAAACTGTATTTTACACACGTGTCCATTCAAATCTATGCAAGAATCAGAATGCATGTGAATATAACAGTAAATACATTATGCGCCATACATACATGCAGTATGATACAGTAGAAACGGCAACACGATATACAGAAAATAAGGCTCTTACGCAAACGTCCAAAGTTATTATATGTAAGGAAAACAACAATGAAGGCAATGCGTCACCAGACAGAAAATGTTCCAGGGGGAAAACGTTTGTTCAAGGCCTGTTCTGACTAGAGATTCTCAGTGTCTTCATACCTGATCTGGGGAAACACTGGGGAGGTGCTTGGGCTCTCGGTGAAGAGAAGTTTGTCCGACTCAGTAAAGCCTCAAACAAATTGTCCGCAACAGGGAAATGGGCTACTTCTATGTGAATTAATGAAGAGGCGGAACACACTTCAATTTAAACTGTTGTTAGAAACTTTTTAGAAAATAATTTGATAGACAAATTGAAACATAGCCTATAGATAATTAGCAGGCAGCGTGCCTTGGTTTGACGGCAGCGCAGGTTAACGGTCCTATTGTGTAAATCACATTTTGGAACAGTGAGTACATTCAGACCTCACAAGCATTAAAATAAACGGTTAGATATTTGGAACTCATGCGTGAAAACATTAAATCAATACAACAGATTAACACACAATGTCAATATTGACTTGGGACTTTTACCAAACCGGTGTGGCAGTAGTTGAAACCCAGCTCCCGGGATATGTTCCAGTTGGCATGCTCCTCGATGGCAGGCATGTCAGGGAACTTTACCGGGTTACTGAAGTGGTCAAACTCCAGCTCCAGGCAAGGGGTTTCCTGTGGGCCCAGAGCAATATAATGGAAAGGTCATTTGGGGTCATTCAAAAGGGTTTATGAGAACAATGGCGTCCTATTGTGGGGTTAGGTTGTGTGTCGATGAGTAATTTAATAAGGTGGCTAAGAGGCTTAGACAGTGAGAGGGGAGATACGGATTATTGCTAACTGTAGCATTGTGGGTGTGTGCGTGTCTCCTCTAGCAGTGTGATAGATCCAATGTGTGTCTTTCCATATGCGTGTGTAGCTAGCTAGCCAACACCTCAGACCTTGTTTGGATTGGAGCCGGTGACTCCGATAGCATTGAGTAGGTCTTCCAGGCCGTGGGGCACGGGCCACAGGTTGAGGGCCATCTTTCCAGCCACCAGTGTGTGGGTGTAATCAAACAGGTTGATGTTTCCCCAGGCTAGTGGACAGTGCTCCTGCAGCAACATAAGATCAATGATGGATTGTATTGAAATCAACGTAAATCTAGTTAAAACATTGATAAAGAAGATGTAGAAGTATTAGATGCATGTGCCATACAAGTAGGATTTGCCAAAGCCAGGAAGGTGACTGGTAATGATCATTCAATTACGCTACCCAAACACCCAATTAATGTACTTTTTAAACTTCTCCAATCATTATTCATCTACACCACAGATCTCAAACTGGCGGTCCGGGGGCCACATCAGGCCAGAAAGCTGCTTCCCTCCGGCCCCAATGATAACAGTAAGACCGACATTGGCCCCAATGATATCAGTAAGACCGACATTGGCCCCCATGATAACAGTAAGACCGACATTGGCCCCCATGATAACAGTAAGACCGACATTGGCCCCCATGATAACAGTAAGACCGACATTGGCCCCCATGATAACAGTAAGACCGACATTGGCCCCCATGATAACAGTAAGACCGACATTGGCCCCCATGATAACAGTAAGACCGACATTGGCCCCCATGATAACAGTAAGAGCGACATTGGCCCCCATGATAACAGTAAGACCGACATTGGCCCCCATGATAACAGTAAGACCGACATTGGCCCCCCATGTATTTTGAGTTTGAGACCTGAAAAACAAACAAAATTCCAGCCACTGGTGGGCAGGAGACAGAGACACAGACACTGGTGGGCAGGAGACAGAGACACAGACACTGGTGGGCAGGAGACAGAGACACAGTGCAGACAGACACTGGTGGGCAGGAGACAGAGACACAGTGCAGACAGACACTGGTGGGCAGGAGGCAGAGACACAGACACTGGTGGGCAGGAGACAGAGACACAGCACAGACAGACACTGGTGGGCAGGAGGCAGAGACACAGCACAGACAGACACTGGTGGGCAGGAGGCAGAGACACAGACACTGGTGGGCAGGAGGCAGAGACACAGACACTGGTGGGCAGGAGACAGAGACACAGACACTGGTGGGCAGGAGGCAGAGACACAGTGCAGACACTGGTGGGCAGGAGGCAGAGACACAGTGCAGACACTGGTGGGCAGGAGGCAGAGACACAGTGCAGACACTGGTGGGCAGGAGGCAGAGACACAGACACTGGTGGGCAGGAGGCAGAGACACAGTGCAGACACTGGTGGGCAGGAGACAGAGACACAGTGCAGACACTGGTGGGCAGGAGACAGAGACACAGTGCAGACACTGGTGGGCAGGAGACCGAGACACAGACACTGGTGGGCAGGAGACCGAGACACAGAGGCAGAGACACAGAGGCAGAGATACAGGTGGGCAGGAGACAGAGGCAGAGAGACAGGTGGGCAGGAGACAGAGGCAGAGAGACAGGTGGGCAGGAGACAGACTCAGAGAGACAGGTGGGCAGGAGACAGAGACACAGAGAGACAGGTGGGCAGGAGACAGAGACACAGAGAGACAGTTGGGCAGGAGACAGAGGCAGAGAGACAGGTGGGCAGGTGACAGAGGCAGAGAGACAGGTGGGCAGGAGACAGAGACACAGGTGGGCAGGAGACAGAGACACAGAGAGACAGGTGGGCAGGAGACAGAGACACAGAGAGACAGGTGGGCAGGAGACAGAGACAGAGGCAGAGAGACAGGTGGGCAGGAGACAGAGACAGAGGCAGAGAGACAGGTGGGCAGGAGACAGAGACAGAGGCAGAGAGACAGGTGGGCAGGAGACAGAGACAGAGGCAGAGAGACAGGTGGGCAGGAGACAGAGACAGAGGCAGAGAGACAGGTGGGCAGGAGACAGAGACAGAGGCAGAGAGACAGGTGGGCAGGAGACAGAGACAGAGGCAGAGAGACAGGTGGGCAGGAGACAGAGACAGAGAGACAGGTGGGCAGGAGACAGAGACAGAGAGACAGGTGGGCAGGAGACAGAGACAGAGAGACAGGTGGGCAGGAGACAGAGACAGAGAGACAGGTGGGCAGGAGACAGAGGCAGAGAGACAGGTGGGCAGGAGACAGAGACAGAGGCAGAGAGACAGGTGGGCAGGAGACAGAGGCAGAGAGACAGGTGGGCAGGAGACAGAGGCAGAGAGACAGGTGGGCAGGAGACAGAGACAGGTGGGCAGAGAGACAGGTGGGCAGGAGACAGAGACAGAGAGAGACAGGTGGGCAGGAGACAGAGACAGGGAGACAGGGAGACAGGGAGACAGGGAGACAGAGGCAGAAAGACAGGGAGACAGAGCTCACCTCTTTAACACCTTTCCTGCCCTTGACAGAGCAGATGGACAGACAGAGACGGGCAGCGCGAGGGATGTCTGGAATGTACATGTCGTAGTTCAGCCACTCATTCCACCTTGAATGGACATCAACAAGAACATTTTCCCAATCAAACAGACATCCCTGTGAAGCTAACAGTAAGTAGGCTACACTAGAGTATGAGATTTAGAGAGTACTTCATGACGTTTATTATGTTTCCGGATGGCATACCTGGGGTTTGAGCATGGCACGCGCTGAGTGTTCACGTTGTCACACAGCTGCTCCCCACCGTGGTAGATCCCAGTCCGGACGTAGATCTGGAGCAATAACACACGTTAATCATTTACATAGAAACCTTTACCATGCTACTAAGAAAAACTAGGACATCCAGGATATTTGGACCCAATCGTGACCTATTCAAATATTCCATTTAAATGTAGTTCCATTCTCCACGAGGACCTGCACTGATATGTACATCAACTGACAACACGAGGACCTGCACTGATATGTACATCAACTGACAACACGAGGACCTGCACTGATATGTACATCAACTGACAACACGAGGACCTGCACTGATATGTACATCAACTGACAACACGAGGACCTGCTCTGATATGTACATCAACTGACAACACGAGGACCTGCACTGATATGTACATCAACTGACAACACGAGGACCTGCACTGATATGTACAACAACTGACAACACGAGGACCTGCACTGATATGTACATCAACTGACAACACGAGGACCTGCACTGATATGTACAACAACTGACAACACGAGGACCTGCACTGATATGTACATCAACTGACAACACGAGGACCTGCACTGATATGTACATCAACTGACAACACGAGGACCTGCACTGATATGTACATCAACTGACAACACGAGGACCTGCACTGATATGTACAACAACTGACAACAGGGTTGTGTTCAGTGAGGAAAATATATATATTTTTTAAACAGGGAGATACTACTGGAACTTGTTCAATAAGAACACTGGTTTTTGTTTTCTGTTGTTACGCCCTACTGAACACCACCCAAAGGTCCTCAACTACAGTACCTACTGAACACCACCCAAAGGTCCTCAACTACAGTACCTACTGAACACCACCCAAAGGTCCTCAACTACAGTACCTACTGAACACCACCCAAAGGTCCTCAACTACAGTACCTACTGAACACCACCCAAAGGTCCTCAACTACAGTACCTACTGAACACCACCCAAAGGTCCTCAACTACAGTACCTACTGAACACCACCCAAAGGTCCTCAACTACAGTACCTACTGAACACCACCCAAAGGTCCTCAACTACAGTACCTACTGAACACCACCCAAAGGTCCTCAACTACAGTACCTACTGAACACCACCCAAAGGTCCTCAACTACAGTACCTACTGAACACCACCCAAAGGTCCTCAACTACAGTACCTACTGAACACCACCCAAAGGTCCTCAACTACAGTACCTACTGAACACCACCCAAAGGTCCTCAACTACAGTACCTACTGAACACCACCCAAAGGTCCTCAACTACTGTACCTTGTCAATGTCCCTGATGTTGACGTTGACGTAGGTGGCACACAGTATCCTTATCCTCAGCGTGCCGTTGATTGTCCACAGAGACTTGATGGCCGTCTCACCGTTCATGTAGGGCGTTGCCGTAGAGATGCGGCGGGCATACGAGGGCATGGTAAAGGTGTCTATGGGCAGCTGGGAGTACAGGCTGTCCTTGGCCATTAGCATGAGGTTGGGCATGCGCCCCAGCATGATGCAACTCCTCACATACTGGGTAGGAAAGGCAATAGAACTTATAAGGACATTAGACACCAAGCCAGAGGTATTAAACATGCAGAGTGGCAATGTTTTGCGCAGTTGCTATTACCTGTGTAACCTTGCTAGCTAGTCATTGGCCAGTCATTCAGTTGAAGTTTACATACACCTTAGCTAAATACATTTAAACTCAGTTTTTCACAATTATTGACATTTAATCCTAGTAAAAATGTCACTGTCTTAGGTCAGTTAGGATCACCACTTTATTTTAAGAATGTGAAATGTCTGAAGAATTATTTATTTCAGCTTTTATTTCTTTCATCACATTCCCAGTGGGTCAGAAGTTTACATACACTCAATTAGTATTTGGTAGCATTGCCTTTAAATTGTTTAACTTGGGTCAAACGTTTCGGGTAGCCTTCCACAAGCTTCCCACAATAAGTTGGGTGAATTTTGGCCCATTCCTCCTGACAGAACTGGTGTAACTGAGTCAGGTTTGTAGGTCTCCTTGCTCGCACACGCTTTTTCAGTTCTGTCCACAAATTTTCTATAGGATTGAGGTCAAGGCTTTGTGATGGCCACTCCAATACCTTGGGTCATTGTCCATTTGGAAGACCCATTTGCGACCAAGCTTTAACTTCCTGACTGATGTCTTGAGATGTTGCTTCAATATATCCACATAATTTTCCTTCCTCATGATGCCATCTATTTTGTGAAGTGCACCAGTCTCTCCTGCAGCAAAGCACCCCCACAACATGATGCTGCCACCCCCGTGCTTCACGGTTGGGATGGTGTTCTTCGGCTTGCAAGCCTCCCCCTTTTTCCTCCAAACATAACAATAGTCATTATGGTCAAACTGTTCTATTTTTGTTTCATCAGACCAGAGGACATTTCTCCAAAAAGTACGTTCTTTGTCCCCATGTGCAGTTGCAAACCGTAGTCTGGCTTTTTTATGGCGGTTTTGGAGCAGTGGCTTCTTCCTTGCTGAGCGGCCTTTCAGGTTATGTCAATATAGGACTCATTTTACTGTGGATATAGATACTTTTGTACCTGTTTCCTCCAGCATCTTCACAAGGTCCTTTGCTGTTGTTCTGGGATTGATTTGCACTTTTCGCACCAAAGTACGTTCATCTCTAGGAGACAGAACGAGTCTCCTTCCTGAGTGGTATGATGGCTGTGTGGTCCCATGGTGTTTATACTTGCGTACTATTGTTAGTACAGATGAACGTGGTACCTTCAGGCGTTTGGAAATTTCTCCCAAGGATGTACCAGACTTGTTGAGGTCTACATTTTTTTTTATGAGGTCTTGGCTGATTTCTTTTGATTTTCCCATGATGTCGAGCAAAAAAGGCACTGAGTTTGAAGGTAGGCCTTGAAATACATCCACAGGTACACCTCCAATTGACTCAAATGATGTCAATTAGCCTATCAGAAGCTTGTAAAGCCATGACATCATTTTCTGGAATTTTCCAAGCTGTTTAAAGGCACAGTCAACTTAGTGTATGTAAACGTCTGACCCACTGGAATTGTGATATAGTGAATTATAAGTGAAATAATCTGTAAACAATTGTTGGAAGAATTACTTGTCATGCACAAAGTAGATGTCCTAACCGACTTGACAAAACTATAGTATGTGAGTGTTTGAAAAATGAGTTTTAATAACTTCAACCTAAGTGTATGTAAACTTCCGACATCAACTGTATGTATTTACTATATTTAAACACACAGGCAAGAACCTAACTACAACAGATGTTTTAATGTATCCCTATTCAAGATGTGGAGTAGGCATCAGAGCAATGTGTGTAAGTGTCTGTGTTTACCTTGTACTGACTCAGGGGGTATTTCTCCAGCAGGTACTCAATGTGTCTAAGTGTCTGTGTTTACCTTGTACTGACTCAGGGGGTATTTCTCCAGCAGGTACTCAATGTGTGTAAGTGTCTATGTTTACCTTGTACTGACTCAGGGGGTATTTCTCCAGCAGGTACTCAATGTGTGTAAGTGTCTGTGTTTACCTTGTACTGACTCAGGGGGTATTTCTCCAGCAGGTACTCAATGTGTGTAAGTGTCTGTGTTTACCTTGTACTGACTCAGGGGGTATTTCTCCAGCAGGTACTCAATGTGTGTAAGTGTCTGTGTTTACCTTGTACTGACTCAGGGGGTATTTCTCCAGCAGGTACTCATCACAGCCGCACACCTTGAGGATGTACTTGCCCTGATACTCCTGGACACACATCTTGAGCTGCTCGTGGGACAGCAGCATGCTACGTGTCTTCTTGCGGATGGCCTCTGCGATCACGTGCTCCGGCACGCAGTCGTGGTTGATCTTCAGTGTGTACTTCTGCTTGTCGTTGCTCGGCGACACGATGACCCAGATGACCACTATGATTTGACCTGGAGGGAAAGAGGAATAAGTGTGTTATTAGAGTAACATGGCGAGGTAAATGTAAGTTCAAGTCTTCCACCTTCCAATCCGCACGTCACCAAACATACATTTAAAACAAGTGGGTGGTAGTTCCGTGAATGCTTACAATAGGTTATTTTGATACAAGGCTGGGATATTTTCCCTTTACCACAGACCCAAACCTTCTGTGTCTGTACCATTTCCTACCTTTGTCAAGCTTACTGAAGATGTGCTTGGGCAGTTCTACTGACGACTCTACATTGGGGGGGTAGACATACAACGCTCTACTGATGGGTCCGTTAGTGTCTCGGAGGTCCACAGACTCCTTGCAGACATTCAATATGTTCCTTCTAAAGTCCTGGACCTCCGAATCCTTGACCAGGTCAAACTCACATATAGGCATTCCTATGGCAAAACCTACACAAAGAGTTAGAGAATGTCAATGCACTACTACAGCTAAATTACACTCAGTATTCATTCATTACATTTGAGGGCTGGATTTAAAAACAGCCTGACGCCACACAATACTCAGTTTGTGATGTCAGTGACTTAGTATTAAGATTACAAGAGATATACCAATTTCTCGGTTGAGTATTTTCTCCTCTCTGTTGCCTACTGGCTCGATGACTTTCAGGAAGGCCTGAAAAAGCCTGAGGTCACAGAGTCTCCTCGTCTCATCGTAGAACTCCTCTCTCTCGGCCTCTTGAGTAACGCTGACAAAGATGTAGGAGGTCTCCTCCTGTAAGAGGTGGTGGAGAGGATGCTTCCTGGCCTCTTTGAAGAGTTCGTGTTTGACCGAAATGAGTGTGGCCTCACGCGTGCACTCCAATGTCAGAATCATCCCATTGGGGAGAAGACAGTCCACCAGGATGCTCGGGGGCATCAAGTGCATGCCCCATAGTTCCCCCGAAGACGGCCTGGGAGGCATGTTGGTCGGGTCGGCTGCACCTTACTATGTTAATAATTACGATGAGTCAGCTCGACCAACTAGAGAGAGAGAGAGAGAGAGAGAGAGAGAGAGAGAGAGAGAGAGAGAGAGAGAGAGAGAGAGAGAGAGAGAGAGAGAGAGAGAGAGAGAGAGAGAGAGAGAGAGAGAGAGAGAGAGAGAGAGAGAGAGAGAGAGAGAGAGAGAGAGAGAGAGAGAGAGAGAGACAGAGAGGCAATTACATGAGATGTGACCAATTCATTTTTTATTTCACCTTTATTTAATCAGGTAGGTCAGTTGAGAACAAGTTTTCATTTACAACTGGGACCTGGCCAAGACAAAGCAAAGCAGTGCGACAAAAAACAACACAGAGTTACACATGGGAATAAACAAACGTACAGACATAACACAAAAGAAAATATATGTACAGTCGTGGTCAAATGTTTTGAGAATGACACAAGTATCGGTCTCCACAAAGTTTGCTGCCTCAGTGTTGATGATGGCAATTTGCATATACTCCAGAATGTCATGAAGAGTGATCAGATGAATTGCAATTAATTGCAAAGTCCCACTTTGCCATGAAAATGAACTTAATCCCCAAAAAACATTTCCACTGCATTTCAGCCCTGCCACAAAAGGACCAGCTGCCATCATGTCAGTTATTGTCTCGTTAACACAGGTGAGAGTGTTGACGAGGACAAGGCTGGAGATCACTCTCTCATGCTGAATGAGTTAGAATAACAGACTGGAAGTTTTAAAAGGAGGGTGGTGCTTGAAATCATTGTTCTTCCTCTGTCAACCATGGTTACCTGCAAGGAAACACGTGCCGTCATCATTGTTTTGCACAAAAAGGGCTTCACAGGCAAGGATATTGCTGCTGGTAAGATTGCACCTAAATCAACCATTTATCGGATCATCAAGAACTTCAAGGAGAGAGGTTAAATTGTTGTGAAGAAGGCGTCAGGGCGCCCAATAAAGTCTAGCAGGCGCCAGGACCGTCTCCTAAAGTTGATTCAGCTGTGGGATCGGGGCACCACCAGTGCAGAGCTTGCTCAGGAATGGCAGCAGGCAGGTGTGAGTGCATCTGCACTCACACCTGCCTGCTGTCAAGATGGTGTCAAGATGGGCAGCAAAGAAGCCACTTCTCTCCAGGAAAAACATCAGGGACAGACTGATATTCTGCAAAAGGTACAGGGATTGGACTGCTGAGGACTCGGGTAGAGTCATTTTCTCTGATGAATCCCCTTTCCGATTGTTTGGCCCATCCGGAAAACACCTTGTCATGCCAACAGTAAAGCATCCTCAGACCATTCATGTGTGGGGTTGCTCCTCAGCCAAGGGAGTGGGCTCACTCACAATTTTGCCTAAGAACACAGCCATGAATAAAGAATGGTACCAACACATCCTCCGAGAGCAACTTCTCCCAACCATCCAAGAACAGTTTAGTGACGACCAATGCATTTTCCAGCATGATGGAGCACCTGCCATAAGGCAAAAGTGATAACTAAGTGGCTCGGGGAACAAAACATCGACATTTTGGGTCCATGGCCAGGAAACTCCCCAGACCTTAATCCCATTGAGAACTTGTGGTCGATAATTGACAGCATGCCAGGGTGGATTGCAGAGGTCTTGAAAAAGAAGGGTCAACACTGCAAATATTGACTCTTTGCATAAACTGAATGTCATTGTCAATGAAAGCCTTTGACACTTATGGAATACTTGTTATTATACTTTAGTGTACCATAGTAACTACTGACATAAAGATCTAAGAACACTGAAGCAGCAAACTTTGTGGAGACCAATACTAGTGTCATTCTCAACACTAATGACAACGACTGTACAGAGTGTCCAATGTAGTAAGATTAGGAAGGTAGGACAATAAATAGACCATAGCGGTGAAATAATTACAAATTAGCATTAACACTGGAGTGATAGATGTGCAGATGATGATGTGCAAATAGAGATACTAGAGTGCAAATTAACAAAAATAATAATATGGGGATGAGGTAGTAGGGTGGGCTATTTTTCATAAATCTCCATAACGCATGAAATAGTTAAGTAGCAAATAAATGTGTTTAATGAGAGCAGAGGTATTGAGTGAAAGGACTAATAACCTAATAACTATCATATTGTCCAAAGAAAATGGGAACGCATGAGGACAGCTCAAGGAAACGAAAAGATGTGCCATAACAATAAGACGTCTGATAGTTGAGAGGTTAAGTTAAGAGGAAAGGTTGACAGGTCTCACTGAGTAATAACAATAAGACGTCTGATAGTTGAGAGGTTAAGTTAAGAGGAAAGGTTGACAGGTCTCACTGAGTAATAACAATAAGACGTCTGATAGTTGAGAGGTTAAGTTAAGAGGAAAGGTTGACAGGTCTCACTGAGTAATAACAATAAGACGTCTGATAGTTGAGAGGTTAAGTTAAGAGGAAAGGTTGACAGGTCTCACTGAGTAATAACAATAAGACGTCTGATAGTTGAGAGGTTAAGTTAAGAGGAAAGGTTGACAGGTCTCACTGAGTAATAACAATAAGACGTCTGATAGTTGAGAGGTTAAGTTAAGAGGAAAGGTTGACAGGTCTCACTGAGTAATAACAATAAGACGTCTGATAGTTGAGAGGTTAAGTTAAGAGGAAAGGTTGACAGGTCTCACTGAGTAATAACAATAAGACGTCTGATAGTTGAGAGGTTAAGTTAAGAGGAAAGGTTGACAGGTCTCACTGAGTAATAACAATAAGACGTCTGATAGTTGAGAGGTTAAGTTAAGAGGAAAGGTTGACAGGTCTCACTGAGTAATAACAATAAGACGTCTGATAGTTGAGAGGTTAAGTTAAGAGGAAAGGTTGACAGGTCTCACTGAGTAATAACAATAAGACGTCTGATAGTTGAGAGGTTAAGTTAAGAGGAAAGGTTGACAGGTCTCACTGAGTAATAACAATAAGACGTCTGATAGTTGAGAGGTTAAGTTAAGAGGAAAGGTTGACAGGTCTCACTGAGTAATAACAATAAGACGTCTGATAGTTGAGAGGTTAAGTTAAGAGGAAAGGTTGACAGGTCTCACTGAGTAATAACAATAAGACGTCTGATAGTTGAGAGGTTAAGTTAAGAGGAAAGGTTGACAGGTCTCACTGAGTAATAACAATAAGACGTCTGATAGTTGAGAGGTTAAGTTAAGAGGAAAGGTTGACAGGTTGACTGAGTAATAACAATAAGACGTCTGATAGTTGAGAGGTTAAGTTAAGAGGAAAGGTTGACAGGTCTCACTGAGTAATAACAATAAGACGTCTGATAGTTGAGAGGTTAAGTTAAGAGGAAAGGTTGACAGGTCTCACTGAGTAATAACAATAAGACGTCTGATAGTTGAGAGGTTAAGTTAAGAGGAAAGGTTGACAGGTCTCACTGAGTAATAACAATAAGACGTCTGATAGTTGAGAGGTTAAGTTAAGAGGAAAGGTTGACAGGTCTCACTGAGTAATAACAATAAGACGTCTGATAGTTGAGAGGTTAAGTTAAGAGGAAAGGTTGACAGGTCTCACTGAGTAATAACAATAAGACGTCTGATAGTTGAGAGGTTAAGTTAAGAGGAAAGGTTGACAGGTCTCACTGAGTAATAACAATAAGACGTCTGATAGTTGAGAGGTTAAGTTAAGAGGAAAGGTTGACAGGTCTCACTGAGTAATAACAATAAGACGTCTGATAGTTGAGAGGTTAAGTTAAGAGGAAAGGTTGACAGGTCTCACTGAGTAATAACAATAAGACGTCTGATAGTTGAGAGGTTAAGTTAAGAGGAAAGGTTGACAGGTCTCACTGAGTAATAACAATAAGACGTCTGATAGTTGAGAGGTTAAGTTAAGAGGAAAGGTTGACAGGTCTCACTGAGTAATAACAATAAGACGTCTGATAGTTGAGAGGTTAAGTTAAGAGGAAAGGTTGACAGGTCTCACTGAGTAATAACAATAAGACGTCTGATAGTTGAGAGGTTAAGTTAAGAGGAAAGGTTGACAGGTCTCACTGAGTAATAACAATAAGACGTCTGATAGTTGAGAGGTTAAGTTAAGAGGAAAGGTTGACAGGTCTCACTGAGTAATAACAATAAGACGTCTGATAGTTGAGAGGTTAAGTTAAGAGGAAAGGTTGACAGGTCTCACTGAGTAATAACAATAAGACGTCTGATAGTTGAGAGGTTAAGTTAAGAGGAAAGGTTGACAGGTCTCACTGAGTAATAACAATAAGACGTCTGATAGTTGAGAGGTTAAGTTAAGAGGAAAGGTTGACAGGTCTCACTGAGTAATAACAATAAGACGTCTGATAGTTGAGAGGTTAAGTTAAGAGGAAAGGTTGACAGGTCTCACTGAGTAATAACAATAAGACGTCTGATAGTTGAGAGGTTAAGTTAAGAGGAAAGGTTGACAGGTCTCACTGAGTAATAACAATAAGACGTCTGATAGTTGAGAGGTTAAGTTAAGAGGAAAGGTTGACAGGTCTCACTGAGTAATAACAATAAGACGTCTGATAGTTGAGAGGTTAAGTTAAGAGGAAAGGTTGACAGGTCTCACTGAGTAATAACAATAAGACGTCTGATAGTTGAGAGGTTAAGTTAAGAGGAAAGGTTGACAGGTCTCACTGAGTAATAACAATAAGACGTCTGATAGTTGAGAGGTTAAGTTAAGAGGAAAGGTTGACAGGTCTCACTGAGTAATAACAATAAGACGTCTGATAGTTGAGAGGTTAAGATAAGAGGAAAGGTTGACAGGTTGACAGGTCTCACTGAGTAATAACAATAAGACGTCTGATAGTTGAGAGGTTAAGTTAAGAGGAAAGGTTGACAGGTCTCACTGAGTAATAACAATAAGACGTCTGATAGTTGAGAGGTTAAGTTAAGAGGAAAGGTTGACAGGTCTCACTGAGTAATAACAATAAGACGTCTGATAGTTGAGAGGTTAAGTTAAGAGGAAAGGTTGACAGGTTGACAGGTCTCACTGAGTAATAACAATAAGACGTCTGATAGTTGAGAGGTTAAGTTAAGAGGAAAGGTTGACAGGTCTCACTGAGTAATAACAATAAGACGTCTGATAGTTGAGAGGTTAAGTTAAGAGGAAAGGTTGACAGGTTGACAGGTCTCACTGAGTAATAACAATAAGACGTCTGATAGTTGAGAGGTTAAGTTAAGAGGAAAGGTTGACAGGTCTCACTGAGTAATAACAATAAGACGTCTGATAGTTGAGAGGTTAAGTTAAGAGGAAAGGTTGACAGGTTGACAGGTCTCACTGAGTAATAACAATAAGACGTCTGATAGTTGAGAGGTTAAGTTAAGAGGAAAGGTTGACAGGTTGACAGGTCTCACTGAGTAATAACAATAAGACGTCTGATAGTTGAGAGGTTAAGTTAAGAGGAAAGGTTGACAGGTTGACAGGTCTCACTGAGTAATAACAATAAGACGTCTGATAGTTGAGAGGTTAAGTTAAGAGGAAAGGTTGACAGGTTGACAGGTCTCACTGAGTAATAACAATAAGACGTCACAGACTGATCCCACCACGGTGTGCCAGAGAGCGCTACAGGAGGTCCTTCCTGCCGGCGGCTATGAGACTATATAATGCCTCACCGGGGTGCCGTGCCGTCGGCAACATAGATCTGGAACTGTTGGGGTGCTAGGACCTAGTTTAATAATTATGCATCCATCCGTGAGTAACTCTGTTCCGTCAGCACTCATCCACTCAGGCCATACGTATTCATACAGGTCTGTATATACATACCCATGTACAGTTGTTATATTATATCACATGCAATATTGTAAGTAATTATTGGACCTAGGCATTCACTCAGGAATGCATATTAGTATCCTGCCAGTTGCACCTTTTCTCATTGCTTTTAGTATATCAAATGTGCAATAAGTGCAGTTGTCTGTAATTAAACCCTGCGCACTAAGGACTGTATTTTAAGGGAATTACTATTATTACCCCAATGATATCATACACACATTTAGCTATTAAAGTATCTCTTCCTGTCATTTACCTGTACAGTTTGTGTAAACATGCAAGTATTCACTTATCTGTAAATATAACTGTATACCTAACTGTACAGCTAATTTAACCATGCAAAATTTTCACCTACCTGTTCATTTACCCAGTCTGTCTATTAAGTAAACTATTATTACCCTCGCTCATATCATACGCATTAGCTACTGAAGTATTTCTCTGCCATCAACCTGTATAGTATAGTTAACCATCCAACATCCACCAATGTATAGTGTACATATTCAGCCAACCACTCATACTATGCAATGTCCTTTTATAGCTTTTTTTTTTTTTGCACTCCAGATATCCTGTATTTCTATACTTTTTCATACTGCAGCTCTATGTATCATGTACCGTGTATCTGTCTTTTGTGTACTTTCGTTGTGGCATTTTGCACCTGCCCTGTGTTTTTGTTGTAGCTGCTTGATAATGAAATTTCCCCCCCGGGGGATAAATAAAGTACCTATCTATCTATCTATCTATAGTTGAGAGGTTAAGTTAAGAGGAAAGGTTGACAGGTTGACAGGTCTCACTGAGTAATAACAATAAGACGTCTGATAGTTGAGAGGTTAAGTTAAGAGGAAAGGTTGACAGGTCTCACTGAGTAATAACAATAAGACGTCTGATAGTTGAGAGGTTAAGTTAAGAGGAAAGGTTGACAGGTCTCACTGAGTAATAACAATAAGACGTCTGATAGTTGAGAGGTTAAGTTAAGAGGAAAGGTTGACAGGTCTCACTGAGTAATAACAATAAGACGTCTGATAGTTGAGAGGTTAAGTTAAGAGGAAAGGTTGACAGGTCTCACTGAGTAATAACAATAAGACGTCTGATAGTTGAGAGGTTAAGTTAAGAGGAAAGGTTGACAGGTCTCACTGAGTAATAACAATAAGACGTCTGATAGTTGAGAGGTTAAGTTAAGAGGAAAGGTTGACAGGTCTCACTGAGTAATAACAATAAGACGTCTGATAGTTGAGAGGTTAAGTTAAGAGGAAAGGTTGACAGGTCTCACTGAGTAATAACAATAAGACGTCTGATAGTTGAGAGGTTAAGTTAAGAGGAAAGGTTGACAGGTCTCACTGAGTAATAACAATAAGACGTCTGATAGTTGAGAGGTTAAGTTAAGAGGAAAGGTTGACAGGTCTCACTGAGTAATAACAATAAGACGTCTGATAGTTGAGAGGTTAAGTTAAGAGGAAAGGTTGACAGGTCTCACTGAGTAATAACAATAAGACGTCTGATAGTTGAGAGGTTAAGTTAAGAGGAAAGGTTGACAGGTCTCACTGAGTAATAACAATAAGACGTCTGATAGTTGAGAGGTTAAGTTAAGAGGAAAGGTTGACAGGTCTCACTGAGTAATAACAATAAGACGTCTGATAGTTGAGAGGTTAAGTTAAGAGGAAAGGTTGACAGGTCTCACTGAGTAATGGAACAGGAAGACCATCATTAGATAGATAATAAAACGACGTTAGCTCCCTAGCTTGCTAACTAGCTAGCTAACCGTTAGCTGTTCAGACAATGTAACAAATCATTAATTAATGTGGCTATATTAGGATGGCAAACCTTTAATAACTAACCGGCAATTGTTCTTTTATTGTGCTTCCTATAAATGGTAGTTAGATAAGTTTAAACCTGTCACCATGTAAAACACCGGTGCCGCTAGCCAGCTAGCATTAGCCGACAGACCGCTAGCTAGCTAGTTGTTAGTGCAGACTCAGCTAGCATAGCTAATATTTACAACTAGCCGTGTTGTCTCGTTAAATTCTGGATGTATTAGTTACAATTGTCTTTCGACACCATTTTCTATTTTATGACCCAGCAACTGTGAGTGAACTAGCTAACCAAAGCCCATCCGTACCCGTTCTGGACCTCCCGCCCTCAGCCGCAGCGCTGGCTTCATACTCCATCCGACTGTCCGGACGGTCCGCTTTATTTCACTACAATGTGAACAGGTCCATTACATATCCTGGTATAATACCCAGATCAGTAGCTGAACAGGTCCATTACATATCCTGGTATAATACCCAGATCAGTAGCTGAACAGGTCCATTACATATCCTGGTATAATACCCAGATCAGTAGCTGAACAGGTCCATTACATATCCTGGTATAATACCCAGATCAGTAGCTGAACAGGTCCATTACATATCCTGGTATAATACCCAGATCAGTAGCTGAACAGGTCCATTACATATCCTGGTATAATACCCAGATCAGTAGCTGAACAGGTCCATTACATATCCTGGTATAATACCCAGATCAGTAGCTGAACAGGTCCATTACATATCCTGGTATAATACCCAGATCAGTAGCTGAACAGGTCCATTACATATCCTGGTATAATACCCAGATCAGTAGCTGAACAGGTCCATTACATATCCTGGTATAATACCCAGATCAGTAGCTGAACAGGTCCATTACATATCCTGGTATAATACCCAGATCAGTAGCTGAACAGGTCCATTACATATCCTGGTATAATACCCAGATCAGTAGCTGAACAGCTCCATTACATATCCTGGTATAATACCCAGATCAGTAGCTGAACAGGTCCATTACATATCCTGGTATAATACCCAGATCAGTAGCTGAACAGGTCCATTACATATCCTGGTATAATACCCAGATCAGTAGCTGAACAGGTCCATTACATATCCTGGTATAATACCCAGATCAGTAGCTGAACAGGTCCATTACATATCCTGGTAAAATACCCAGATCAGTAGCTGAACAGGTCCATTACATATCCTGGTATAATACCCAGATCAGTAGCTGAACAGGTCCATTACATATCCTGGTATAATACCCAGATCAGTAGCTGAACAGGTCCATTACATATCCTGGTATAATACCCAGATCAGTAGCTGAACAGGTCCATTACATATCCTGGTATAATACCCAGATCAGTAGCTGAACAGGTCCATTACATATCCTGGTATAATACCCAGATCAGTAGCTGAACAGGTCCATTACATATCCTGGTATAATACCCAGATCAGTAGCTGAACAGGTCCATTACATATCCTGGTATAATACCCAGATCAGTAGCTGAACAGGTCCATTACATATCCTGGTATAATACCCAGATCAGTAGCTGAACAGGTCCATTACATATCCTGGTATAATACCCAGATCAGTAGCTGAACAGGTCCATTACATATCCTGGTATAATACCCAGATCAGTAGCTGAACAGGTCCATTACATATCCTGGTATAATACCCAGATCAGTAGCTGAACAGGTCCATTACATATCCTGGTATAATACCCAGATCAGTAGCTGAACGGGTCCATTACATTCTCTGGTGTGTTCGCCTGTCTGGCGGTTTCCAGTAGTTTATATAGCTACAGAGTCCAACTTGGCTTAAAATATATAGCTGTTTGGTCTTAATGTACGGTTATGGTTGGGCATAAGGTTAGCAGCGAGGTTTAAAATAACATATTTTTTAAGAATATACATTTTAGAAATATGGGGGGGTTATGACTTTGTGGCTTTGGTAACTAGTGACGACCATGTCATGGGCTTTTGACCTCGAAGACATGATGCATATAATATTCTCTGTCTTCTATTCAAACAATTTATACCGTCTCACCAACAGCATTTGAAACATTTTACATAATATTTAAATGTGTTAAAACTCTCAAAACTGTACGCCAGGGGTATCCAACAGTAGTTGGTGGCCAGGGATGTCTCTGATGTTTTAATGCTGGAGGTGAACAAAACCCTGCACTTACAGCCCACCAGAACCATTAGGCCTACTGGTCACTCCTTATGGCTATCTATCCAAAACTACGCTTCTGGTCAAGGGGGTACCATTGTTATGAAGGGGACAGCAGAGGGGGTTAAGTTCAAGGAAACCACCTTTCTTGTCTTGCTTGTAAAATATTCACTGCTTTCCATTGCTGTCAGAGGGAGCAGGAAGTGGGCAAGTGTCACACCTCAAGCAAACAACACGTGTGATAACAAGAGGGAACTAGTGAAACCGACAATGTCAAAGTCATATGTAAAGCCAGGGGCAAAGTTTGTCTCACGCAAGGAAAGGCTGAGAAAGGCTCTGTCATGTCAAATGCCCTCAAAGGTGAAATGCCCGGTGACAGTGAGAGAAAAAAAAGAAACTTTTTAGGAAATTCAAAACAATAATGTAGGGTTTAGTACAGTTGCATAATTTGTAAACAATTGCTTGATTGTATAAATGCATTAGATTCACCATCAAATGATTTATTTCATTTTGATCACCATGGGAAATCATAACTGCATAACTGCATATTTGATGAGAGGTCATTTATTGCATACAGAGCCAAATGTATTAAAAATAAACATAAAAAGTTATTAACTTTTCTCGGTTGTCATCAAAGAGACACATAGCACACAATTTATATATGACAGACTGAACAATAAAATGTTAATTACTGTAAATAATATAAACTATGGCTGACCCCTAAAATATGTTGATTCTGTCATTCAGCAATTTCCCCATTAGATTCTTCATATTCTAGCTAGTTTGGGTATTTCCACAATGGTCTTTAACCCTCTTCTGCAAAGATCACATACAGGAACTGCACAAGGTTCAAACTTTGCTCAACACAGTAGGTCATGAACAGTTATCTTCGGCAAACACAGTGGACAATTTGGGAGAATTAACTATGTCTCATTCCGTCAGCATTGTCGTCTGTGTGAGATAAAGGACACGTGCTCAACATTACACCAAATGTAGGATTGTAAGAGAGAAGGGAGGCTGCTGAGGGGAGGACAGCTCATAGTAATGTCTGGAATGGAACGGCATCAAACCATGATGTATTTAATACCATTCCACCTATTCCGCTCCAGCCATTACCACCAGCCCATCCTCCCCAATGAATGTGCCACCAACCTCCTGTGTAAGAGAGGGCACCCAACCGTCTGAGAGCCCCGTGTTCGAAGTCTGTGAATCATTTACTAAGTATTTCTTATTGCGGCTGCATTGTCGAGTGGGAACCTGCAAGTAAGCATTTCATTGTACTTTGTACACCATGTGTTTCCTGTACATAAGACATGTAAACTTAACAAGGTAGAGAAAAACACTTTCAAATAGCCTGTTAACGTCTGTCAAAAGGTTGCGTCTTCTGACAGAGTAAGAAAACATGCAAACATAGCCGCGGGAAGTAAGGGTGCTGAGGCTGCTGCAGCAGCCCCTGAAACATCAGTATGGGTGCTGAGGGTGCTGCAGCAGCCCCTGAAACATCAGTATGGGTGCTGAGGGTGCTGCAGCAGCCCCTGAAACATCAGTATGGGTGCTGAGGATGCTGCAGCAGCCCCTGAAACATCAGTATGGGTGCTGAGGGTGCTGCAGCAGCCCCTGAAACATCAGTATGGGTGCTGAGGGTGCTGCAGCAGCCCCTGAAACATCAGTATGGGTGCTGAGGATGCTGCAGCAGCCCCTGAAACATCAGTATGGGTGCTGAGGGTGCTGCAGCAGCCCCTGAAACATCAGTATGGGTGCTGAGGGTGCTGCAGCAGCCCCTGAAACATCACAATAAGAAAGTCATGCACTGGGCCTTTAATAGTCCTGTATAAGCAGACCGATATTGCCATCTGTAGCGCCAGCGTGGGCACGAAGGTTTGTCCCCAACTCCAAGTTACTTCCCAAGGCTATGCATGCATGTTGCTTTCCAGGCAACAGAGGTCATACATTCATTTAGCAGCTTAGATGTCCGTTTCAGAACATTCCGTTCACATTCAGTTTGCAACAGTCCCTGAGTAGAACAGAATACATTTAAGCCACCTGTTCCAAATGTCTCAGCGCTGAGAGAGCGACATGTCATTATCTGTCCGGACTGGAGACCATGTTTGTTGCTCTCAGTTGCTGCGCCAGCAAGCTTCACCTCTTGATCTTGACTACCTGCTCACACATAATGGAGAGGTACTGGGTGAGTTTGACCATGAAGATAATGGCGGTGCCCCCCGTGAGCATGCAGGAGGGCCAGAAGAGTGAGTGGAAGACAGCGCTGTGGCCGTACAGTCGGGTCAGGATGGCGCTTTCCTGCTGGTCGCTGGGGTCGTAATAGCAGGGCACCTGCTGGTGCGGCTTCAGGCGTTCTGAGATGTTCACAATCATGTGGTGCATGGCCGCGGTGTCCTTCTGGCACTTTGGAACGTAGAAACACTGGAAAGAGAAATTATGTTAGTTCAGAGGCCTTCAGGGTGCCTTAGTAAGCAACCCCAGATACCCAATGTTAATATTTATTTGTAGAAATAAACTTGTGTTCCTGTTGACTTAGACATGGAAATTCATCATGAGTCATGCAAAGGGATAGCAGTTTTCCTGACTACGTGACCAGGAAGAAGTAGGCCCACATGCCCCTGGCTTGTGTCAACTTGTAGCAATAGATTTCAAACAATTCAGTCATTCATAGCCTCCATTCTGACCCTCCGTTCACCTCAAAGTTGGAGTCCCAGCTCTCCTCGTTGTGAGATAAGCGGCTGAGCCTGCCCGTGGTGTTGACACTGACATAGACCTGCAGACAGGGGTACTTGGAGCCTCTCCAACAGTCCGAGCCACAGCCGTAAGAGCAGTTCACGTCTGCTGTGATGGTGGAGTTGAGCACAATACAGACACTCTCCTCTGTCCAGACACTATATGGAGAGATGAGGGGCAGAATGTAAAGATATTGTAGGATTTACACAGTGGCATGTAAACATATATTTACCTCTGTGGTCAAATAAAATTGCAGAATAATTTGGGGGTGTAAAAATACCGGGTAGACACCCCTCGGTGGTAGATGCGTAATTTTCAAATTCCAATTTAGCATTTATGTATTGCAGAATTTGCAGTGATAACCCTACATAATACTGTGGCATGCAGAGTCCAGCAAAATAACTACATATACAAAAATAATCCACTGTCAGATTGATAGCGCAGTACCTGTCTGCGTAAGAGCGCAGAATGGTGATGCTCAGGACAAAGTACATCATGACCGACGCAACGACCATGGCCAGGCCCAGGAGAATAGCCCGGTCCTCCCCAGCTTTCAGAGCCGTCACCGTCTTCTTCTTGTCCAGAAGGTCAACATCCCGGAACTTTTGGTAGATGGACCTGAGGTAGGGGTCAGACCAGGGTAGGGGTCAGACCAGGGTAGGGGTCAATTATTAAATTGGAGTGATTTTCAGATTGACAGCGTACCTGGTCGCTCCGCCTCCCGATGATGCCCCTCCTGCACTTTTGGCCGGTGTCACAAAGAACATTTTTCCAGACGCCCCACGACCTCCTCTGCTTACAGACAGACTGCTGGAACGACCTGCACAAAATAACAGTCCGTTATCACTCTGGACTCCATATATACTGTAGATAGTATAGATGGCCAGATCAACAGTAGATCAGACATTTTGCTCAATATTGGAATGAGGAATGAAATGTCCTGAATCATCCTCATAATGACAGATTATTGTCACACCCTGATCTGTTTCACCTGTCTGTGTGATTGTCTCCACCTCCTCCAGGTGTCACACCCTGATCTGTTTCACCTGTCTGTGTGATTGTCTCCACCTCCTCCAGGTGTCTCCACCCTGATCTGTTTCACCTGTCTGTGTGATTGTCTCCACCTCCTCCAGGTGTCTCCACCCTGATCTGTTTCACCTGTCTGTGTGATTGTCTCCACCTCCTCCAGGTGTCTCCACCCTGATCTGTTTCACCTGTCTGTGTGATTGTCTCCACCTCCTCCAGGTGTCACACCCTGATCTGTTTCACCTGTCTGTGTGATTGTCTCCACCTCCTCCAGGTGTCTCACCCTGATCTGTTTCACCTGTCTGTGTGATTGTCTCCACCTCCTCCAGGTGTCTCACCCTGATCGGTTTCACCTGTCTGTGTGATTGTCTCCACCTCCTCCAGGTGTCTCCACCCTGATCTGTTTCACCTGTCTGTGTGATTGTCTCCACCTCCTCCAGGTGTCTCCACCCTGATCTGTTTCACCTGTCTGTGTGATTGTCTCCACCTCCTCCAGGTGTCTCCACCCTGATCTGTTTCACCTGTCTGTGTGATTGTCTCCACCTCCTCCAGGTGTCACACCCTGATCTGTTTCACCTGTCTGTGTGATTGTCTCCACCTCCTCCAGGTGTCTCACCCTGATCTGTTTCACCTGTCTGTGTGATTGTCTCCACCTCCTCCAGGTGTCTCACCCTGATCGGTTTCACCTGTCTGTGTGATTGTCTCCACCTCCTCCAGGTGTCACACCCTGATCTGTTTCACCTGTCTGTGTGATTGTCTCCACCTCCTCCAGGTGTCACACCCTGATCTGTTTCACCTGTCTGTGTGATTGTCTCCACCTCCTCCAGGTGTCTCCACCCTGAT
Source organism: Thymallus thymallus (assembly GCA_023634145.1). Classification (NCBI taxonomy): domain Eukaryota; kingdom Metazoa; phylum Chordata; class Actinopteri; order Salmoniformes; family Salmonidae; genus Thymallus; species Thymallus thymallus. Next base: position 40,103,812 of record CM042382.1, read on the forward strand.
CTGTTTCACCTGTCTGTGTGATTGTCTCCACCTCCTCCAGGTGTCTCCACCCTGATCTGTTTCACCTGTCTGTGTGATTGTCTCCACCTCCTCCAGGTGTCTCACCCTGATCTGTTTCACCTGTCTGTGTGATTGTCTCCACCTCCTCCAGGTGTCTCCACCCTGATCTGTTTCACCTGTCTGTGTGATTGTCTCCACCTCCTCCAGGTGTCACACCCTGATCTGTTTCACCTGTCTGTGTGATTGTCTCCACCTCCTCCAGGTGTCTCCACCCTGATCTGTTTCACCTGTCTGTGTGATTGTCTCCACCTCCTCCAGGTGTCACACCCTGATCTGTTTCTCCTGTCTGTGTGATTGTCTCCACCTCCTCCAGGTGTCACACCCTGATCTGTTTCACCTGTCTGTGTGATTGTCTCCACCTCCTCCAGGTGTCTCACCCTGATCTGTTTCACCTGTCTGTGTGATTGTCTCCACCTCCTCCAGGTGTCTCACCCTGATCGGTTTCACCTGTCTGTGTGATTGTCTCCACCTCCTCCAGGTGTCTCCACCCTGATCTGTTTCACCTGTCTGTGTGATTGTCTCCACCTCCTCCAGGTGTCTCCACCCTGATCTGTTTCACCTGTCTGTGTGATTGTCTCCACCTCCTCCAGGTGTCTCACCCTGATCTGTTTCACCTGTCTGTGTGATTGTCTCCACCTCCTCCAGGTGTCTCCACCCTGATCTGTTTCACCTGTCTGTGTGATTGTCTCCACCTCCTCCAGGTGTCTCCACCCTGATCTGTTTCACCTGTCTGTGTGATTGTCTCCACCTCCTCCAGGTGTCACACCCTGATCTGTTTCACCTGTCTGTGTGATTGTCTCCACCTCCTCCAGGTGTCTCACCCTGATCTGTTTCACCTGTCTGTGTGATTGTCTCCACCTCCTCCAGGTGTCTCACCCTGATCGGTTTCACCTGTCTGTGTGATTGTCTCCACCTCCTCCAGGTGTCTCCACCCTGATCTGTTTCACCTGTCTGTGTGATTGTCTCCACCTCCTCCAGGTGTCTCCACCCTGATCTGTTTCACCTGTCTGTGTGATTGTCTCCACCTCCTCCAGGTGTCACACCCTGATCTGTTTCACCTGTCTGTGTGATTGTCTCCACCTCCTCCAGGTGTCTCCACCCTGATCTGTTTCACCTGTCTGTGTGATTGTCTCCACCTCCTCCAGGTGTCACACCCTGATCTGTTTCACCTGTCTGTGTGATTGTCTCCACCTCCTCCAGGTGTCTCACCCTGATCTGTTTCACCTGTCTGTGTGATTGTCTCCACCTCCTCCAGGTGTCTCACCCTGATCGGTTTCACCTGTCTGTGTGATTGTCTCCACCTCCTCCAGGTGTCTCCATCTTCCTCATTATCTCCAGTGTATTTATACCTGTTCTCTGTCTGTCTGTTACCAGTTGGTTTTGTTCATCAAGTCTACCAGTGTTTCCCCTTTACTCCTGTCTCTCTAAAGTGCCTGTCTTCTAGTTTTCCTGGTTTCTACCTTTACTCTGCCCTGAGCCTGAGCCTCAGCCTGAGCCTGACCCTGAGCCTGACCCTGAGCCTGACCCTGAGCCTGACCCTGACCCTGACCCTGACCCTGCCTGGCGTTTAGTACCTTTGCCCCACTACTCTGGATTACTGACCTCTACCTGCTCCTGTTGGTTTAATAAACATATGTTATTCTGTTATTCTTGTCTGCGCCTGGGTCTCACCTGTACGCTGATAGATTATTGATTATAACATGAAATTAGATTAATGATGGTAATTCCTAGTGTTTAGTCACTGGAACTCTTCAGTCAGCTTATGACTACTTTTGCCAATGTTTGTGTCATGGAAACAACACTGAAATAGAACACTGTTGTTAGAAACAAAGCATGTATATGTATCATCACAGACACAAGGCAACAGGTGCTCTTCTGTTTTTTCAAGACAGTTTTGCAACTCAAATACAGAGATGGAGCAAAAGAAAGCCTACCTGTGTTGAATGATTTTGCAGTCAAATTCACTACCCTTGTGTGAATGCCGATTCTACGTTTTGGACCAAATATGGTTGATACAATTCAGAAGGAATCAACAAGCATGGGTAGTAGTGACAGACTTGAACTAGGATTGAATAGGACATAAGTGTTCCTGTAACTAAGTGGACAGTTAGGTGCAGGTTAACAAACATGTCATTTTGCAACACAAAAATAAGGTGAGACAGGACGATAAATAATTACGGATGAAAGGTATTAATGTTGATGAAGTTGTCATGAAAGACTGCTGGAGCATGAAACATATGAACGTAACCCCTGTCAACACAAACTTATTGTGTCCTCTCATTTAACAACTAGCCATGGCTGGTACACCGAGTCCAGTAAAGGCATCGTCACTGAACATTCTACACAATAACACACAGCTTTCTGTCATTGAAAGAGTTTAGCGCCATGCATATTCAAATGAGCAGCTGCCAGGCCATGTTCATTAGGCACCAAATGGAAGAAAACAGACTGAAACAGGGAGGGATACACTGAAGTTGTTCAATAAGAAGTCATGCTTTATTTTGCTACGGTGTGCACTAATGAATACGACCCAGACATTATGACCTATACGTTTCAGGTCGTCCAGGGGTCAGCGTGTAAGGTGAGGAGATGACCAGGCCCTTATTGAACGTATGATTTGGAACAAAGACATTTACATTACCTGATTGCAGTGGTGCAATATAAGCGTTTCCATTTGTCAATATCAATTGGGCAAAGCTCATGCACCCTGGTAGGATGGTAAACCTGCTATACAGGTTATAGGATGGTAGGATGGTAAACCTGCTATACAGGTTATAGGATGGTAGGATGGTAAACCTGCTATACAGGTTATAGGATGGTAGGATGGTAAACCTGCTATACAGGTTATAGGATGGTAGGATGGTAAACCTGCTATACAGGTTATAGGATGGTAGGATGGTAAACCTGCTATACAGGTTATAGGATGGTAGGATGGTAAACCTGCTATACAGGTTATAGGATGGTAGGATGGTAAACCTGCTATACAGGTTATAGGATGGTAGGATGGTAAACCTGCTATACAGGTTATAGGATGGTAGGATGGTAAACCTGCTATACAGGTTATAGGATGGTAGGATGGTAAACCTGCTATACAGGTTATAGGATGGTAGGATGGTAAACCTGCTATACAGGTTATAGGATGGTAGGATGGTAAACCTGCTATACAGGTTATAGGATGGTAGGATGGTAAACCTGCTATACAGGTTATAGGATGGTAGGATGGTAAACCTGCTATACAGGTTATAGGATGGTAGGATGGTAAACCTGCTATACAGGTTATAGGATGGTAGGATGGTAAACCTGCTATACAGGTTATAGGATGGTAGGATGGTAAACCTGCTATACAGGTTATAGGATGGTAGGATGGTAAACCTGCTATACAGGTTATAGAATGGTAGGATGGTAAACCTGCTATACAGGTTATAGGATGGTAGGATGGTAAACCTGCTATACAGGTTATAGGATGGTAGGATGGTAAACCTGCTATACAGGTTATAGGATGGTAGGATGGTAAACCTGCTATACAGGTTATAGAATGGTAGGATGGTAAACCTGCTATACAGGTTATAGGATGGTAGGATGGTAAACCTGCTATACAGGTTATAGGATGGTAGGATGGTAAACCTGCTATACAGGTTATAGGATGGTAGGATGGTAAACCTGCTATACAGGTTATAGGATGGTAGGATGGTAAACCTGCTATACAGGTTATAGGATGGTAGGATGGTAAACCTGCTATACAGGTTATAGGATGGTAGGATGGTAAACCTGCTATACAGGTTATAGGATGGTAGGATGGTAAACCTGCTATACAGGTTATAGGATGGTAGGATGGTAAACCTGCTATACAGGTTATAGGACGGTAGGATGGTAAACCTGCTATACAGTTTATAGGACGGTAGGATGGTAAACCTGCTATACAGGTTATAGGACGGTAGGATGGTAAACCTGCTATACAGGCTATAGGACGGTAGGATGGTAAACCTGCTATACAGGTTATAGGACGGTAGGATGGTAAACCTGCTATACAGGCTATAGGACGGTAGGATGGTAAACCTGCTATACAGGTTATAGGACGGTAGGATGGTAAACCTGCTATACAGGTTATAGGATGGTAGGATGGTAAACCTGCTATACAGGTTATAGGATGTTAGGATGGTAAACCTGCTATACAGGTTATAGGATGGTAGGATGGTAAACCTGCTATACAGGTTATAGGATGGTAGGATGGTAAACCTGCTATACAGGTTATAGGATGGTAGGATGGTAAACCTGCTATACAGGTTATAGGATGGTAGGATGGTAAACCTGCTATACCAATAGTTGAGCCCTAAAACATGCCACACAAACATTTTAGTGTAAATCTCGCTCATCCAACCTTGAATTTTGGCATCTAGCATGGTAGGATGGTAGTATGGTAGTATGGTATGATGGTAGGATGGTAGTATGGTAGTATGGTAGGATGTTAGAATGGTAGCATGGTAGGATGGTAGTATGGTAGGACAGTAGGATGGTAGCATGGTAGTATGGTAGGATGGTAAGATGGTAGCATGGTAGATTGGTAGGAAGGTAGGATGGTAAAATGGTAGTATGGTAGGATGGTAGAATGGTAGCATGGTAGGATGGTAGGATGGTAAAATGGTAGTATGGTAGAATGGTAGCATGGTAGGATGGTAGGATGGTAGGATGGTAAAATGGTAGTATGGTAGGATGGTAGAATGGTAGCATGGTAGGATGGTAGGATGGTAGTATGGTAGGATGGTAGGATGGTAGTATGGTAGGATGGTAGGATTGTACTATGTATGATGGTAGCATGGTAGGATGGTAGGATGGTAGTATGGTAGTATGGTAGTATGATAGTTTGGTAGGATGGTAGTATGTAGGATGGTAGGATGGTAGGATGGTAGTATGGTAGGATGGTAGTATGGTAGGATGGTAGTTTGGTAGTATGGTAGCATGGTAGGATGGTAGTATGGTAGGATGGTAGTTTGGTAGTATGGTAGCATGGTAGTATGGTAGTTTGGTAGGATGGTAGTATGTAGGATGGTAGAATGGTAGGATGGTAGGATGGTAGTATGGTAGGATGGTAGTTTGGTAGTATGGTAGCATGGTAGTATGGTAGGATGGTAGGATGGTAGTATGGTAGGATGGTAGTTTGGTAGGATGGTAGTATGGTAGGATGGTAGTATGGTAGGATGGTAGTTTGGTAGTATGGTAGGATGGTAGTATGGTAGGATGGTAGTTTGGTAGGATGGTAGTATGTAGGATGGTAGTATGGTAGTATGGTAGCATGGTAGGATGGTAGGATGGTAGTATGGTAGGATGTTAGAATGGTAGCATGGTAGGATGGTAGGATGGTAGGATGGTAGCATGGTAGTATGGTAGGATGGTAGGATGGTAGGATGGTAGTATGGTAGGATGGTATTATGGTAGTATGGTAGTATGGTAGCATGGTAGGATGGTAGGATGGTAGGATGGTAGTTTGGTAGGATGGTAGTATGTAGGATGGTAGAATGGTAGTATGGTAGTATGGTAGGATGGTAGTATGGTAGTTTGGTAGGATGGTAGTATGGTAGGATGGTAGTATGGTAGGATGGTAGTATGGTAGTTTGGTAGGATGGTAGTATGTAGGATGGTAGAATGGTAGTATGGTAGTATGGTAGGATGGTAGTATGGTAGTTTGGTAGGATGGTAGTATGGTAGGATGGTAGTATGGTAGTTTGGTAGGATGGTAGTATGGTAGAATGGTAGTATGGTAGTATGGTAGGATGGTAGTATGGTAGGATGGTAGTATGGTAGGATGGTAGGATGGTAGTATGGTAGTATGGTAGGATGGTAGAATGGTAGAATGGTACTTTGGTAGGATGGTAGTATGGTAGGATGGTAGAATGGTAGCAACTCAACCAAATGTAAATAAAACTAGACGTTGAACTGACGGCTGTGCCCAGTGGGTTGGCATATGTCGACATGGTTGTCATGTGTTCTAAGTCTTCCACTTGCCAACTTGACCCTTTTTCTAACAAGCTGGTGAAAGAAGTTCTCCCTGTGACAGGCCTACCAATGTTGAACATTACTAACGTGTCTCTAAACAGCTTGGTCATTTGAAAAATTATAGGCCCACCTTTCCTTTCAAAGATTCTACAGAAGACTGTTGCCTATCTAAACGTTCCAGATGTTATTTGTTTGTTCCACATGGCTCTGTGCTTGGACCCTTATCAGTTTATTTATTGATACCACTTGGACATGCCATGCACTTTCAAGGCTATGCAGATGACACTCAAAATGTACTTATCTTTTAAACCCCACAATACTTTGCAGGCAGCTCGCCTTGAGGCATACACCAAGGAGGTAAACATTGGATGACTAAACAGAGATGATGCTAACTGGTAATAGTTTATTTTTGTTTATTGCCTTGTGTTTCGTTTTTATCTCCTTCCTTGTGCTGTTCCACTGTGGTGTGATTTTACATGCACATTAAATAAAGTTTGATTTGATCTTTTGAATATTTACAAATTGTGAAATTACATTTTTCAACAATTTCTGTAATATTTAGCAGAACAAGTAAGTGTGATGTTCTTGTATCCATGCCAACAGTAAAATAGCCAGAAAAACAGGCCACATGAGAAAAGTTATGGGTCTATGAGTCTATGAGTTTCTGACTGATAACTTTGTAATGCAAAGACTTCCATAAACACTGCTGGACAACACAACCTCTATGATATTAACCAGACAGTGGCATGCATATCAACATAGTTCAACTTTTAAAAAAACATTTTGATCAATAGCTGTAATCGTTACCTCTTGAGTGCCCATAGTTGCATGCATAGCCTACCTATATTAAATTCAGCCAGGGAAATACTTACAAAGACTGTGTTCCCTTTGCTCCTGCTCCTGGGGACGGATGCTGGAAATGCTTTTGTAAAAGCTTCTGGTCCAGCAGATTTGTAGCTGTGCTTCATGCACCATAGAAGTTCAAATTGCACTGGCAAGTCCCTTAGTCGCTAACGATAGCAGGAATGGCCAGTGAAGTATGGAATATAGCCCTGTGTTTCAGTCCAATTCAATGCCTGACCTTGCAGGGCTTCCCAACAGCTGGCCCATAAATTAAATCTAAGTCAAATATACAAATAGGTATAATCAAACATATATACAAAAGCACAAAACAATGAATGAAAATGGATTACAAATATGTTTCACCTCTCAGATAATAGTGTAAGTGATCTGGTAAGAACTATAGTATCCACATATACTGTGGGTTACTGACAATAATGCTCTCTTGTGATTGACATACTGTATATTAAACTACAGTGTGAAATATATGTATCTTACAATATATTATCTACATTTACACTAAATATTATATCATGGAAATGGGCCAGTTCATATATGTTTAGAGTGAAAATGCATTTTCCTATTTCACCAAAAATGTGAATAATGTAAATGCATCAATTTCAGTACTGGAGGACTTACTGGAGGACATTGGAGACAGTACTCAGCTAAGCATGATAGAGCCACATGGATAAGAACATATTGGTTATAGATGATTGCATGCGTTTCACAGTAACTACCATTTTGAGAGAATAATTAAGGATAACCCATATGACCTCCATGTTATCTAATTATGTAACGGGTTGCTGAGTATTTCATCACATGAAATAACAGGGGAGAAAATTGTCTCTGTCCGTGGCTGAAGGATGCCGATGATGCTTCAATGCCCATGGTTTGTGAAAACGCTGGCTACAGCAGGAATGTACTGTTACCCCTCTACGTTCCATTGATCTCTCTAATGAAGTATGCCCTCCTACCGTTGCGGACCTGCCAGACAAATGCCTTACTGCTCTCAAATTCTCTCCCAACTCTGACGTTTGTATTACAGTAGAAATACACCTCCTCTGAATCTGTTGGACGTGTCAGTGTCATTCTTTGTTGATGTATTGATTCTGATGTTGGTTTTCCAACATATACTTTTCTTTTGTTAAACGTGATGTTCAAAGTATGTTAGAAATACACTCACATCAGAAGCAATCTGGGCATAGCAACCTAAGGCCTCTGTAGGACTCTTGTATGGGTTTCTCTTTGATCAGACTAAATTAGTCTGAGATGACATTACATATTAATATACAAAATATACCATTTAGCAGACACTTCTATCCAAAGCGACTTTAGTTACTTACGGGAATCAAGGCCATTATCCTGGCGTTATAAGCGCCAAAGCGCCATGCTCTACCAACTGAACTACTGACCAATTAAAACAAGATAGATACAAGTGAATGGTTACAATCCCTCTGGAGACTCTGAATCTTCCACAGTTTAGTGGGGGCTAAGACTCACCATAAGGCCTGGCGTTTGTACACTCACCACAGTCACAATGCATTTCAAAGTTGGCCCATGTTAATAATGATCCTCTAACTTCCTGGATACCAACATTTGCTTCTAGAGAATGTCTCAGTATGTATATTCTGCCTTGTCCTTCCAGTGGTTAGTGTTCTGTGGCCAGGTGTCCCAGTGTTTGGTCTTTAAAAAGACACATGTTCCTTTACAATGCTCCCAGCGTGAAGCAGACGAAAACTAGCTACAAGGTGAACAGAGTGAAGAATGAGAATGTATGGGAGTTATCGTGTTGACATGATGTTGGACATACGTCAAATGTCATACGATCAGTCACAGTGTATATATAACCATACAAACTACATTTTCTGGTTGATGTTTTGCCCTCACCCTAAGCGTAAATATACTCACTATGAATAGGCTCACTATTGCCCCTCACTCTGTATTTCTCCCTCTCAGAACTGGTTAGTCTTTACCTAGTGTCAAATGAGATATAAAAACATGTAATTATCTGAATGTTCTCATGTATCAATCATTGTCATAAAACATGGTCATCTAGTGAACATCGGCTCCTCTGACATGATCTCGTTCACCTCATTAATTGTAACACATCCCACAAGTTACAACACCTATTGTTGTGTGTCAATATATATGTGTGAAATCCGGTAGGTCTTACCTCTAGCTGGAACACTGTTATGATCATCCAGGACCAGGGGAAGGGATTCAACTGTCAGTGGTGGCTCTCTCCAACTCGACGTGGACTCTCAGTGACAAGCATGCTACCTCTTATTTCAACTCCAACCCCAGTCAACTGCGTGCTTGTCATACCTGTGTGGGTAACTTGAGTGACAAGTACAATACCCCATGCTTAAAATGAGTTATACTATACTGTTTGCTCAGTTATAGTATTTGTGTGATGGTGTGTCTGTGTGAAGCAAGAAAGTTTGATGTACTGTGCAGTACTCTGTTGTGCTGAAGTACAATTCATTAGTAGTGCTGCTTTCAAACTGTTTTGCCACAAGGTGTCTCTGCTGCCATAGAAACAGAAAAATGCACAGCAGCTTCCCAGACTCTGGGATTTCCTTTTTATTCTCCTTTGATTATCAACTAAAATATCTTTATTGTACAACTTTGAGATAACATTTTAAATTAAATAAATAGCATATGCAAATGTATTGTTTAATTCATGCATGTGAATTTGGCAATAGAACATTCATTAGATATTTAATTCAGTATATATTGTGTAGAAAACATTAGGAACACCTGCTCTTTCCATGACAGACTGACCAGGTGAAAGCTAGGATCCCTTATTGATGTCACCTGATGACAAAAGATGTAAGTGCCTTTGAACAGGGCATGGTAGTTGGTGCCTGGCGTGTCAAGAACTGCAACGCTGCTGGGTTTTTCACGCTCAACAGATTCCCGTATTTATCAAAAATGGTCCACAAACAAAGGACATCCAGCCAACTTGACACAACTGTGGGAAGCATTGGAGTCAACATGGACCAGCATCCTGTGGAAGGCTTTAGACACCTTGTAGAGTCCAAGCCCCGTGAATTGTTCCTA
>CM042382.1:40118765-40296265 GCA_023634145.1 Thymallus thymallus
TATTTCTCTGCCATCGACCTGTATAGTATAGTTAACCATCCACCCTCCACCAATGTATAGTGTACATATTCAGCCATCCACCCATACTATGCCATGTCTTTTTATAGCTTTTTTGCACTCCAGACATGTATCGTGTATCGTGTATCTGTCTTTTGTGTATTTTTGTTCTGGCATTTTGCACCTGCCCTATGTTTAGTTGTAGCTGCTTGACAAAGAAAGCTGCTTGTCTGTCTGTCTGTCTGTCTGTCTGTCTGTCTGTCTGTCTGTAACAGACACATCTCAACATCAACTGTTCAGAGGAGAATCAGGTCTTCATGGTCGAATTGCTGCAAAGAAACCACTACTAAAGGTCACCAATAAGAAGAAGAGACTTGCTTGGGCCAAGAAACACGAGTGCTCAGCATATGTGGGAACTCCTTCAAGACTGATGGAAAAGTATCCAGGTGACGCTGGTTGAGAGAATGCCAAGAGTGCAAAGCTGTCATCAAGGCAAAGGGTGGCTATTTGAAGAATCTCAAATATAAAATATATTTTGATTTGTTTAACACTTTTGTGTAATGTCATAGATTTGATGTCATCACTTTTATTCTACAAAAACCTTTGAATTAATAATATTCCAAACTTTTGGCCCCCAGTGTAATACGACACTTGAAATTATTGTGAGTGTAATGTTTACTGTTAATTGTTTCTTTGTCTCCCATGCCAATAAAGCCCTTAAATTGAAATTGAGAGAGAGAGAGACTGCTGAGACTGTAGGCCACTCACTACATATTCCTATGGTTGTGCTTCTGCTGGCCACATTCACCATTTCATGATGTGTCGTCATCTGGCACAGGGAAATGTGGCGCGATGAAGCAGAATCTACACTAGGGGCAGTTTGAGGAAAACAGTCGTATGTTACCACTGAATAATTACTATTCACTCTAGTTGTTCAATTATGGCAGGAAAAGCTTGTGCTATCATCATCCTATCTTTGAATGATCCCGTCTCAAGGTCTCAGCCCGGGGTAATATGCAACTTCCATGACACTTTCACAGCCGTGTCTGTGCTTCTCAGATCTTACTCCGGGGAACCTTTTGATCAGCATCTCCAGCTAAAACAGTGCAATACAATTAGGAACATGTATGTAAATAGAAAACAGTTGTATATGTACACATCAATAATGTCATCTTGTTATTGAATGACCAGCAAAGGATAGGGGGCGGGGAGTAATTCACAGAACGACTAGTGGTGCCCGGCCAGGCAGAAATGAGCAGCAGTGGGGGATGGGTGAAACACTGTTGTGACTGGTAGCAGGCTGCAAGCTTCCCTTCTCATCTGATTGGTGGAACCAAGTGAAGGTTCTTAAACCCAATTTGGAGGGAGGGAGAGGGGTGGTTATACTGTGATGGAGCCATTTTGTGCTGATTCTAAGTACTGTGTATGATTGTGAAAGTGAGTTGCCTATTTCTTCATAATTCTACCCTCCCATTTCATTATGGGCAATATTAATACATTAGAGACTGTGTTTGTATAAAATATACATTAACAGAACTGCATGGCATCTGATTATCTAAAATATTGGTTTAACCATACGTTTGAATGTTTTAGTCTTGAGGGTTGGGAACACATTTCCTGTACACTGTCGTGACTCTCCTTGATGTGACTGCTGTCACATTTCCTGTACACTGTCGTGACTCTCCTTGATGTGACTGCTGTCACATTTCCTGTACACTGTCGTGACTCTCCTTGATGTGACTGCTGTCACATTTCCTGTACACTGTCGTGACTCTCCTCGATGTGACTGCTGTCACATTTCCTGTACACTGTCGTGACTCTCCTCGATGTGACTGCTGTCACATTTCCTGTACACTGTCGCGACTCTCCTCGATGTGACTGCTGTCACATTTCCTGTACACTGTCGTGACTCTCCTGGATGTGACTGCTGTCACATTTCCAGTACACTGTCGCGACTCTCCTCGATGTGACTGCTGTCACATTTCCTGTACACTGTCGCGACTCTCCTCGATGTGACTGCTGTCACATTTCCTGTACAGTGTCGTGACTCTCCTCGATGTGACTGCTGTCACATTTCCTGTACAGTGTCGTGACTCTCCTCGATGTGACTGCTGTCACATTTCCTGTACAGTGTCGTGACTCTCCTCGATGTGACTGCTGTCACATTTCCTGTACAGTGTCGTGACTCTCCTCGATGTGACTGCTGTCACATTTCCTGTACACTGTCGTGACTCTCCTCGATGTGACTGCTGTCACATTTCCTGTACACTGTCGTGACTCTCCTCGATGTGACTGCTGTCACATTTCCTGTACACTGTCGCGACTCTCCTCGATGTGACTGCTGTCACATTTCCTGTACACTGTCGTGACTCTCCTCGATGTGACTGCTGTCACATTTCCTGTACAGTGTCGTGACTCTCCTCGATGTGACTGCTGTCACATTTCCTGTACAGTGTCGTGACTCTCCTCGATGTGACTGCTGTCACATTTCCTGTACACTGTCGTGACTCTCCTCGATGTGACTGCTGTCACATTTCCTGTACAGTGTCGTGACTCTCCTCGATGTGACTGCTGTCACATTTCCTGTACAGTGTCGTGACTCTCCTCGATGTGACTGCTGTCACATTTCCTGTACACTGTCGTGACTCTCCTCGATGTGACTGCTGTCACATTTCCTGTACACTGTCGTGACTCTCCTCGATGTGACTGCTGTCACATTTCCTGTACACTGTCGCGACTCTCCTCGATGTGACTGCTGTCACATTTCCTGTACACTGTCGCGACTCTCCTCGATGTGACTGCTGTCACATTTCCTGTACACTGTCGCGACTCTCCTCGATGTGACTGCTGTCTGGAAATACTGCAGCGAGCTGGCTGGACTGCCCATTTCTGTAGGGACAGTCACCGTGCTGGCTTCCAACCGCCTGGCTCTCTATCTTATCTATTAGCGTTAACATGTTAATTCATTTCCTTTTATATATCTAGTTTGCAATCTTTGGAAAGAGATAACACCATGGTTTAGCTTTTATCACGTGGATTACAGCGGAAACCACCTATCGAAAGATTTCAGACAAAAGTAGGTTAGCTGGCTACTCCTGGATTATGGGGACACATTTGTGAAAGAGCAGCTACCTGACGTTAGCCTTCTAACCAGCTAACGTTAGCCAGCTACGTTCATGTGGTTTCTTTGTATTTGTTGTCGGGACATAGGAATACATGCGACATATTGCGACCCCCTTTGTAAAGGTATGCCCTGTAATGTGTGTCCGTGACCAACTAGTGAGCTAGTACCTGGCGCCGAAGCCTTGTTTAGCCATGCCTCATGCTAGCTCGCTAGTTAGCCACGTTAGCTTAGCCTCGTTGCGTACAGCCGTGTGGGGGATGGGCTCTTCGCTAGCTCGCTAGTTAGCCACGTTAGCTAGTCTGGGCTAGCCGGTGACTGCTGTAACTAGCTAACAGGTTGGGTTCGTTTTTCTTCACACTACTGTCGCTAGCTAACGTTTTTATGAATGAGATGGAATATCAAACGCGCAGTTATTCAAGTTAAGTTACCAATAGTGAACAGTTCTGACTAGTGTGGGGTGGTAATGTTGGTGTACTGTACATGTACCGGTACTGTAGTAACTAGGTCCTGATTCCTCCCAGTCTGATTCTGATTCCTACCCACAGGTGCACTTGTAGCACCAAGGTCCATTGGCTGTTTGGATTGAACACTGACCCAGTTTGATAGTATAGTGACACACCCCTCTTGGCCAGTCAGCTCTTAACTCTTTCCTTTGCCTGGGTAGACACTGCAACATTTCCCTTACAGTTTCCATACAATATTGGCAGGTAATATCAATGCTCTGGGATTGATCATAATCATGAGCTCTGATGTTGCTATGAAGGCATCATCCTCTTGCCATTCTACATGTATACTTTTAAACAGTATACTCAAGGTTTCACTCGTATGTACTCACTCAGAGAGGGTCAACATGAACAGTATATAAACTGGATTTAAAAATAAATGCCTTTCGCACTGACGTTATTGAGGAAGCGTACTTACTGTGACTGAGATGGGGTTGTCCCACCTAGCTATCTTAAGAGGAATACACTAACTGTAAGTCAGTCTGGATAAGAGTGTCTGCTAAGTGAATCAAATATACTTATATATATTTATTTATTTTGTTCACTGTCTTCGTTCCTAGATTGGTGAGTTCCTCCTCTGGACGGTGGAGCAATGAGCTTCTGAAAGACACTTGATCACATGGTGAGTAGTCTGGGGATGTGTCATTGCATGTAATAGCATTTTAAAATTTGTATTTAACCTTTATTTAACTAGGCAAGTCAGTTAAAAACTAATTCTTATTTTACAATGACGGCCCACACCGGCCAAACCCTCCCCTAACCCGGACTACGCTGGGCCAATTGTGCGCCGCCCTATGGGACTCCCGATCACAGCCGGTTGTGTTACAGCCCGGGATCGAACCAAGGTCTGTAGTGACGCCTCTGGCACTGAGATGCTGTGCCACTCGGGAGCATACATAATGATAGCTGAGAAGTGTTTTAGAGAGTGTTTCAGAAACAATGCACAAGTTGTGCTTTTGTCGAATATATTATATTAGAAAGCACAGAAGTTATCACAGAATCACACTGACATGCCTGAAGAGTGCATTGTAAGGATGACTTTCAGGCAAAGGGTGGCTACTTTGAAGAATCTCAAATATAAAATATATTTTGATTTGTTTAACACTTTTTTTGGTTACTACATGATTCCATATGTGTTATGTCACAGTGTTGATGTCTTCACTTTTATTCTACAATGTAAAAAATAGTGCAAATAAAGAAAAACCCTTGAATGGCCCCCAGTGTATATATTTGGAAACGCCGATACATTTGAAAAGCACTTATCGCCCAGCCCTAGAAAAAAATTACAATAAATACATACCGTCCCCCGAACGCTGTAAATATTTGCGCGGGGTAATAGGAATACACAGCTATGACAATTAATAAACGCCTCAACCCGTCGTAGTTTGGCTTCTGGAGCTGTAGCACATTATCTCACATTAACCCCCCGGCTGTGACTTATGGTTGGAATGGGCTGTTTTAAGCCTTGGGCCTCGTGTTCAGAGAGAGTGCTGTCCTTGGGCATAGTACAAAATACAAGATGCAGTAGTAGCTATAGTATAGCCCACAGAGAGGCTTGTATACAAGCAGACCACATGCCTTTCTGCTGAAATGTGTAGAGGAAACTAATGGTCCAAGGCTAGAATGGCTGGCATTCCTTTTGCTGTTATTTTGTTGACGTATTGAACAAGATGGCCATCGTTAGCGTCTCCGATCTAAAGTCGTGCTGAGGGTTGATGGTTCCAGGGGCCTTCTCTTCATATCAGAGGTTTAAGGCCAAGGGGGATCCAGGCTATGGTCTTGTTTAACCTCACTAATCCTGGCCAGAGGGATGGTGTTTTTAAGCAGCTAGAAGTTAGAATGACACCCTGGCTCATCCTCAATTCGTCTTTCCAATAAGAGGTGGTTCGGACCTTCTCCTCCAATGCATTTTGAGAAGGAGGTGAGGACAGAGGTGTGGAATCGAGAAAAGGTACCCTGCCTGTTTTTGGTATGGGACACGAGAAGATCAGTGTATTCGGCATATAAAATACACCTGTTGTGCATTGTGTGTGTGTGTGTGTGTGTAAAACATTTTCAAACAGGATCTATATCTGGAAATGAAGACACGTCGTTTTGTTTCTGTGACCTCACCCCTCCTAGTCAATGTCAATATGAACAATGGGTGTCTCCCATTGGTTATCCCGAATGTACAACCAAACCCATCAGCTGTCCCTGTGTCTAACGGCACGTTGCAATACGATCCAACATGAATGCCTTGTCATGATTCTGTCTGTTCGCATCGTGAAGTGCTTGCCCATTCACCAGAGTCCAAGGCTCTCTTGATTTGATTAGCTTTGGATATCATTTCTGGTCTCGGTGTGTTCTTTTCAGTTGGCTGCAGATGTAGTGCTGGAAGTTCCAATCCAGCAATCCTCCACGTCCCTGTTTGTTTCCGCGGTCCTGTTTTAAACGCTGTGTGTGGCTTCCTTCGTTTTAATGAATACGTGTCTCAGGGATACAAACTATGCGGGATGTTATTCCTAACCCCCCCGTTTCCTTTCCCCCAGTGGTTTTGTCCACATGAATCAGCCTGCCCTCTTAAGGCTCTGTAATTATTTAAGGCTCTGGAAACTGGTGCCTTGCCTAAGGGCCAGGATGGATCACTCCACAAATCACCAAAGAGAGAGAGTAGTTAAACTCCATGATAGATGGTACTGCCAAACAATGATCACCGGCTGTAACCACAGTGTTATGAAGTGAAGGTAAGGCATCAAAAGGCTTGCCCATTTGACATGGTCTTACATAGTGGAGTTATGTCATCATCCGTTGGCAGGGCTCCAGACTGAGACTATTTAGTCACATTTTGCAAGTTACCATTTTTTTTTAATTGGTCACACTGGTGCAAGCTGCACATTTTTTACTTGGGTCACCTCAATCAAAACATTCACATTTTTGGGGCAGATAAAATCATTCATTTGTTAAACAGTAAAGTGCATTTTCCTCATGATTCCTGTAGTTAAAGTGTCTTCCCTGCCGTTGTACCTACCTGTTTTGCTGGGGCTGGCTGCTGTAATGTGAAAGCTTCACACGCTCTGTCCCTCGTGATTGTATAAAAGTGGTGGGGGGAAAAAAACGATAGTTACATATCGCAATATTGTTTTTGGACAATATTATATTCATACTTTGACTCCCAAGTATTGATTTTAGATATTAGCTAGCTAGTCCGCTACCTGCGCCAAAACTCCGGTAGCTTGTTAAATAGTGAGCCATGTTTTCAGCACTTATTTCCATGACTGAAACTCATTTGCTCATGCTCTCGCTTGTCTGCAGCAGACATATAGTGAGCAAAATGTTTGGAACGTTCAATAAAATCCCAGTATCGAATCGCAATCCATATAGAATCACAATACATATCGTATCGGCATCTAAGTATCGTGATAATATCGTATCCATGGCAATTCCCGGCCCTATTGTATAGCATTTCAAAATAGGGGCGGAAAAACACAACTTTGGAAGCGGCTTGTTGTCCATATTAAAGAGACTGCCCCTAAAAAGCTACTTCTCATTTAGAAAATGGCCTGTCATCAATATAAGTCAGAAACATTCTAGTGTCAAAATGTACTACAAAGTGTAAACAGGATGAAAACAGAGATTTGCGAGATGATAGGAAAGAATGTTATGTCACAGAATGAAGGGCACCATAAAAGCTTTCCTCGGGATGGTTTTATTAAAATCCTGCCCACAGCTGGTAACACCCAATCCGGTCGTAATGCCCATGTAATGTCAATTTGGTTTGACATTCGATATCCCTATGGGGATAGTTAGGGACCATCAGTAAATTGCATAATGTAATAGCTCCAAATTTCAATGACTTAACTACAAACAAACTATACATTGTAGAAGTTCTTATACAAATATTGAAAGCATTGAATTTTTATGAAAAAATGCAACATGAAATGATTGTCCCATTTACATTGTGTCATTTATTGATGGTCCCTGACTAGCCCCAGAGATAGGCTATCCAATGTCAAACCAACTATGCCATGGTCGCACACCAGCCAGCTGACGCTGATTGGCGAAAGAAGTTGGCTATCCTAGGGACTTCAAGACCTGATTTACAATCTAGATTGTTTCAAGATACTTTTGTGTATATATATAGTGTATGTGGACACCCCTTCAAATTAGTGCATTTGCCGATTTCAGCCACACCCGTTGCTGATAGGTGTATAAAATTGAGCACACTGACATGCAATCTCCATAGACAAACATTGGCAGTAGAATGGCCTTACTGAAGAGCTCAGTGACTTTTAACGTGGCACCGTCAAAGGATGCCACCTGTCTAGCCCTGTGCCCCCGTCAACTGTAAGTGCTGTTATTGTGAAGTGGACACATGTAGGAGCAACAATGGCACAGCTGCCATTACATTGCCCCCGTGTACAAAGCGAGGTCCATACAGAAATGGTTTGTCGAGATCGGTGTTGAAGAACTTGTCTGGCCTGCACAGAGCCCTGACCTTAACCCCATCGAACACCTTTGGGATGAATTGGAACGCCGAATGTGAGCCAGGCCTAATCGCCCAACATCGGTGCCCGACCTCACTAATGCTCATGTGACTGAATGGAAGCGAAATTCACACAGCATCGTTCCAACATCTAGTGGAAAGCCTTCCCAGAAGAGTGGAGGTTGTTATAGCAGCAAAGGGGCATTAATATGGAACAACTGTAGTAGTAAGCTGAAGTCCATCGGCAAGCGTTCAAATGTTCAACCATGACGAAGGCACTGGGTTCAAGTGTCTGTTTAATCTGCTAAGTATCTGAGGATAACACGAGTTGTACAACTTTCATATTTTGTCAGGCTATGTGTTGTAACTAAGTATGTGTCTCTCTTCCTAGGCTCCCATTCCCTTCGCTGACCCCATGGTTTGACCACCAGGATTAAAAATGAGCATTAGCAGTGATGAGGTCAACTTCCTTGTGTACAGATACCTGCAAGAGTCAGGTAAGTCCCACATCTGATCTACAGGAAGTATTCTGACACCTTTACTTTTTTTTAACGTTACAACTTTATTCAAAAATGGATGTAAAATATATTTTCCTCATCAATCTACCCACAATACCCCATAATGACATCAATCTACACACAATACCCCATAATGACATCAATCTACACACAATACCCCATAATGACATCAATCTACACACAATACCCCATAATGACATCAATCTACACACAATACCCCATAATGACATCAATCTACACACAATACCCCATAATGACATCAATCTACACACAATACCCCATAATGACAGGTTTTTACACATTTTTGCAAATGTATAAAATAAAAACGTAGATATCCCATTTACTCAGTACTTTGTTGAAGCACCTTTGACAGTGATTACAGCCTTGAGTCTTCTTGGGTATGACGCTACAAGCTTGGCACACCTGTATTTAGGGAGTTTCTCCCATTCTTCTCTGCAGATCCTCTCAAGCTCTGTCAGGTTGGATAAGGAGCGTTGCTGCACAGCTATTCTCAGGTCTCTAGAGATGTTAGATCGGGTTCAAGTCCTGGCTCTGGCTGGGCCACTCAAGGATATTCAGAGACTAGTCCTGAAGCCACTCCTGTGTTGTCTTGGCTGTGTGCTTAGGGTCATTGTCCTGTTGGAAGGTGTACTTTCACCCCAGCCTGATGTCCTGAGCGCTCTGGAGCAGGTTTTCATCAAGGATCTCTTTGTACTTTGCTCATCTTTCCGTCGACCCTGATTAGTCTCCCAGTCCCTGCCGATGGAAAAACACCCCCACAGCATGATGCTGCCACCACCATGCTTCACCGTAGGGATGGTGCCAGGTTTCCTTCAGACGTGACGCTTGGCATTCAGGCCAAAGAGTTCAATCTTGGTTTCATCAGACCATAGAATCTTGTTTCTCATGGTCTGAGAGTCTTTAGGTGCCTTTTGACAAACTCCAAGTGGGCTGTCATGTGCCTTTTACTGAGGAGTGGCTTCCGTCTGGCCACTCTAACACATAGGCCTGATTGGTGGAGTGCTGCAGAGATGGTTGTCCTTCTGGAAGGTTCTCCCATCTCCACAGAGGAGCTCTGTCAGAGTGACCGTCGGGTTCTTGGTCACTTCCCTGACCAAGGCCCTTCTCCCCCGATTGCTCAGTTTGGCCGGGCGGCCAGCTCTAGGAAGAGTCTTGGGGGTTCCATACTTCTTCCATTTTAGAATGATGGAGGCCACTGTGTTCTTGGGGACCTTCCATGCTGTAGGTGGACTACCCTTCTCCAGATCTGTGCCTCGACACAATCCTTTCCCGGAGCTCTATCGACAATTCCTTCGACCTCATGGCTTGGTTTTTTCTGTGACGGCTGTGTTCCTTTCCAAATCATGTCTAGTCAATTGAATTTACCACAGCTGGACTCCAATCAAATTGTAGAAACATCTCAAGGATGATCAATGGAAACAGGATGCACCTGAGCTCAACTTCGAGTCTCATAGCAAAGGGTCTGAATGCTTATGTAAATAAATGAGCAAAAATGTCTAAACCTGTGTTCACTTTGTCATTATGGGGTATTGTATGTCGATTGATGATGAAATATTTGTATTTTATCCACTTCAGAATAAGGTTGAAACTTAACAAAATGTGGAAAAAGGGAAGCAGTCTGAATACTTTCCAAATGCACTGTATGTGTTGAAATAAACTTTGCGTTAGCCGGTTCCGGAAATATGTGTCTCACCCTTTGAAAATAGTTTTTTGTACTATTTTGGAAAGCAACACATTTTCCGTTATCAGATCTGCAATTTGTCTTAAATGCAGGAAAAATGCTTAATATCGCTAACATTTCAGCCAAATAATCCCATAATCCCCAAAATGAATCCTAACTGAGTGCTGACCAGGGGGCAAAACCGGTTTAAATGTTTATTACAACCAGACACTGGTTGAAATGACATAATTTTGACGCTATTACAACCAGTTTTGCCCGCTGGGTATAAACTCTGCAAGGTGAATGTAAACATAATGACACAGTGGTGTGGTGATTGAAGGACAGCGGTGTACAACACTCATTTTCACCTCCCTCTCTCTCTCTCCCCGTCCCTCTGCCAGGCTTCTCCCACTCGGCATTCACCTTTGGCATAGAAAGCCACATCAGCCAGTCCAATATCAATGGAGCCCTGGTTCCCCCTGCTGCCCTCATCTCCATCATCCAGAAGGGCCTGCAGTACGTGGAGGCAGAGGTCAGCATCAATGAGGTCAGTACCCACAACACTAACTAACCTTTGAGTGGAATTCCTCTTTTTAATGAAAACATATTTGACCCTGTATCACTGGTCAATGGCAACTGCTGTGTAGAAGCCCAGGGGTCGCGTTACTGCAAGATTCTGCGTTTTTTCACACAGAAACTGAAAGACTGCTTCTTATTGAAAATTCAGTTGCACTTCCTCCACTCTGATTTTAAATATATTTTAGTTCTGGTCATTGAACCACCAGACAGTGCTCTGACAGTGTAGGCTACATTTCTCTGGTACTTTCAAGATTAACTTCAAACAAAACATTAGGAAATGCTGCATTCTTTCTATGATAAACATTAGAAACATGAAGGCCATGCATAGTTTTTGTAAAAAAATAACTTGCTTTTTCTTGGTAAGCTAATTGACTTGTGCCTGCTAACCAAATAGAGTAGCACTTCTGTTGTCATCTGATGAAAACCTTTTTCTGCCTAATGTATTGTAAAACTGGAGTTGCATGCCTCTTATCTGTCGGTTGAAGCAACAAAACACTGTTGGTTTTTCAATGTGAAACTAGGGATGGGTGTGAGTACTTGAACTGACGTCAGAACTCCATCTTTTAACCAGAGAACGTTTTTATTTTTCAACACTCTAAAACTATTTGGTCGAAATGTTGTCTTGAAGACTACGTTAATTAGCTTTGTCTAGTGAATTTGTGGGACACAATAAAAAAATGAAGCCAAGCAGTGCAGCCCTCGGTGTCTCACCTCACTCAGTTGCGTTCCGAACGCTCCCCGTATACACAAGTGCTGATATACAGAAATACTGTAAATGCTTATAACAAAACAGATCTAACTGATTGGAAACACAAGATACATTCCTTGCACAGATTCAAAATGGACTGTGTGACTGAAGTATGTGTTCCAATAATGAGCTACAGGTTTGGAAAGGCTACTTTGTGGTTATCACTAGTTACCACATCCACAAAATCAGAATTGGCTCGCTTAAAAATTCATAAAAACAAAAATTTGCTTTTTGGTCTTAATTTAATGTCAGGGTTAGGCATAAGGTTAACAGTGTGGTTAAGGGTTAGGTTCAAAATCTGATTTTAAAAAGCAAAAACAATAGGCTTGTGACTTTGTCGCTGTGGTAACTAACGTTAGTGACGCCCCTACATTGCGAACTGCTAGTGGCATTTAGAATTGGTTAGTCTATTACCCCCATAAACAGAGACAGATTCCACACTGAAAATATACAAAAACATTAATTTGATAAAGACAGAGCGTATTTTCATCAATCAATAAGCCTAGGCCTACTCACCAAACATGTCATGGCCATCATTCATCCCTATGCAGTGTTCAGTATAGCATTGTGAATCCATTTAGAAACTTCAAAGGAACAGAATAAAGTAAAGAGAATATCTGTATATAGAAAATAGGACAGATTTTGGTTTGTATCCCTGAAAAATGTGTGTATCAACTTGCCAAATGAATCCCTTTTTCAAATTATCACTTTAAAAAAATTACTGTTCCAGCCGCGAAATGCGAATTACTTCGCACAATTCTGTTATATTTTATTCTGTTATATTATTATAAAATAGGTGTCGTGACTGTGATGAGACTGTCGGGAGATACGAGCGTCTAATCTGCTAAATTAAGGTCTGCCAAGGCTATGCCATTGCACAGACATAGGCTTCTAAAAGAAATCTCAACACTGCGGAGGTTACTACCATTTTGAAGATTGTGTTCCACGATATAACATAACCAGTTGTTATTACAGTTTCAATATATTCATCTTAAATGGCACTTGTTTTTTCATTAACTGGATATATAATGAGGCAATTTAGCAATTAGGATTCGTTATCTGTAGTGGTTATGATAAATTTGGCGTTGTTGCACACTGTTGGCATAATACAGTTGAAGTCAGAAGTTTACATACACCTTAGCCAAATACATTTAAACTCAGTTTTTCACAATTCCTGACATTTAATCCTAGTAAAAACTCCCTGTCTTAGGTCAGTTAGGATCACCACTTTATTTTAAGAATGTGAAATGTCAGAATAATAGTAGAGAGAATGATTTATTTCAGCTTTTATTTCTTTCATCACATTCCCAGTGGGTCAGAAGTTGACATACACTCAATTAGTATTTGGTAGCATTGCCTTTAAATTGTTTAACTTGGGTCAAACGTTTCAGGTATCCTTCCGTAAATTTTGGCCCATTCCTCCTGACAGAACTGTTATAACTAATACCCCTTTTCCACCAAAAAAGAACTGGTTCAGAACTGGTGCTGGTTCAAAGTTGGTTCAAAGTTGGTTCAACTTGCAAACCTTCTCAGAACCTGTTTGTTTTTCACTGTGTACGTCGCCATACGTCTTAGCTTTCCCAGAAACGCTTGCGCCAACTTCAAGCATAACAATTACAATGGCGGACTACATGGTCTTTCTGCAGATGTTTCTCCTGGCTTTGAGATCCTATATTGGGGTCAGAAGAAGACGTTTAGAACACATCTACTAGCGCTGTGTTTTTAGCAATGGCGGTCACAACCTTTCCCGTCGTGTTGTTGGTCACAATAACCCCGCCCCCAGCCCCCGACGTAAGCATGACGTGGTAAAAGAACGGTTCTAGTCCAGCAAAGAGTTGGTGCCGCTTTGGAACCAATTTTCCTGGCCGAGAACCGGTTCTTTGGCTGTTGAAACACAAAGAACTGGTTCTCGAGTAGGCACCGGCTCCGAACCGGCTCTCAAAATGCTTTGGTGGAAAAGGGGTATGAGTCAGGTTTGAAGGCCTCCTTGCTCGCACACGCTTTTTCAGTTCTGACCACAAATCTTCTATAGGATTGAGGTCAGGGCTTTGTGATGGCCACTCCAATACCTTGACTTTGTTATCCTTAAGCCATTTTGCCACAACTTTGGAAGTATGCTTGGGGTCATTGTCCATTTGGAAGACCGATTTGCGACCAAGCTTTAACTTCCTGACTGATGTCTTGAGATGTTGCTTGAATATATCCACATAATTTTCCTTCCTCATGATGCCATCTATTTTGTGAAGTGCACCAGTCCCTCCTGCAGCAAAGCACCCCCACAACATGATGTTGCCACCCCCGTGCTTCACAGTTGGGATGGTGTTCTTCGGCTTGCAAGCCTCCCCCTTTTTCCTCCAAACATAACGATGGTCATTATGGCCAAACAGTTCTATTTTTGTTTCATCAGACCAGAGGACATTTCTCCAGAAAGTACGATCTTTGTCCCCATGTGCAGTTACAAACCGTAGTCTGGCTTTTTTATGGCAGCTTTGGAGCAGTGGCTTCTTCCTTGCTGAGCAGCCTTTCAGGTTATGTCTCGTTGTACTGTGGATATAGATACTTGTGTACCTGTTTCCTCCAGCATCTTCACAAGGTCCTTTGCTGTTGTTCTGGGATTGAGTTGCACTTTTCGCACCAACGTACGTTCATCTCTAGGAGACAGAACGCGTCTCCTTCCTGAGCGGTATGTGTGTGCAAATATAGTTAGATTAGGGAGGTAAGACAATAAATAGGCCGTAGTGGTGAAATAATTACAATTTAACATTAACACTGGAGTGGTAAATATGCAGATGACGATGTGCAAATATGCCTTTGGTGCGGGCAGAGATACTGGGGTGCAAATTAGCCAAAAATAAATAAATAAAATAACAGTATTGTTAAAAAATAATATATAATAAATATGGGGATGAGGTAGTAGGGTGGGCTGTTTACAGAAGGACTGTATACAGGTGCAGTGATCGATAAGCAGCTCTAACAACTGATGCTTAAAGTTAGTGAGGGAGATGGGAACCTCTAGCTTCAATGATTTTTGCAATTCGTTCCAGTCATTGGCAGCAGAGAACTGGAAGGAATGGCCGCCAAAGGAGGTGTTGGCTTTGGGGGTGACCAGTGAAATATACCTGCTGGAGCGCATGCTACGGGTGGGTGTTGCTATGGTGACCAGCGAGCTGAGATAGGGCGGGGATTTACCTAGTAAAGACTTATAGATGACCTGGAGCCAGTGGGTTTGGCGACTAATATGTAGTGAGGGCCAGCCAACGAGAGCATACAGGTCACAGTGGTGGGTAGTATATGGGGCTTTGGAAACAAAACGGATGTCACTGTGATAGATTACATCCAATTTGCTGAGTAGAGTGTTGGAGGCTATTTTGTAAATGACATCGCCGAAGTCAAGGGTCGGTAGGATAGTCAGTTTTACAAGGGCATGTTTGGCAGCATGAGTGAAGGAGGCTTTTTGCGAAATAGGAAGCCGATTCTAGATTTTGGATTGGAGATGCTTAATGTGAGTCTGAAAGGAGAGTTTACAGGCTAACCAGACACCTAGGTATTTGTAGGTGTCCACGTATTCTAAGTCAGACCCGTCGAGAGTAGTGATGATAGTCCGGTGGGCGGGTGCGGGCAGCGTTCTATTGAAAAGCATGCATTTAGTTTTACTAGCATTTAAGAGCAGTTGGAGGCCACGGAAGGAGTGTTGTATGGCATTGAAGCTTGTTTGAAGGTTAGTTAACACAGTGTCCAAAGAGGGGCCAGATGTGTACAGAATGGTGTCGTCTGCGTAGAGATGGATCAGAGAGTCACCAGCAGCGAGAGCGACATCATTGATACATATAGAGAATAAAGTCAGCCCAAGAATTGAACCCTGTGGCACCCCCATAGTCTGCCAGAGGACCGGACAACAGGCCCTCCAATTTGAACTCTATCTGAGAAGTAGTTGGTGAACCAGGCAAGGCAGTCATTAGAGAAATCAAGGCTGTTGAGTCTGCCGATAAGAACGTAGTGATTGACAGAGCCTTGGCCAGGTCGATGAAGACGGCGGCACAGTACTGTCTTTTATCGACGGCAGTTATGAGATTGTTTAGGACCTTGAGCGTGGCTGAGGTGCACCCATGACCAGCTGGGAAACCAGATTGCATAACGGAGAAGGTACGGTGGGATTCTAAATGGTCGGTAATCTGTTTGTTAACTTGGCTTTTGAAGACTTTTGAAAAGGCAGGGCAGGATGGATATAGGTCTGTAACAGTTTGGGTCTAGAGTGTCTCCCCCTTTGAAGAGGGGGATGACCGTGGCAGCTTTCCAATCTCCAGGGATCTCTGATGATACAAAAGAGGTTGAACAGGCTAGTAATAGGGGTTGCAACTATAGCTGCGGATAATTTTAGAAAGAAAGGGTTCAGATTATCTAGCCCAGCTGATTTGTAGGGGTCCAGATTTTGCAGCTCTTTTGCAGCTCTTTCAGAACATCAGCTGTTTGAGGCTTATTTAAGATGAAAAACCAGGCATCCTCTACTGACGGGATGAGGTCAATATCCTTCCAGGATACCTGGGCCAGGTCGATTAGAAAGGCCTGTTTGCTAAAGTGTTTTAGGGAGCGTTTGACAGTGATAAGGGGTGGTTGTTTGACCCCGGACCCATTACGGACGCAGGCAATGAGGCAGTGATCGCTGAGATCCTGGTTAAAGACAGTGGAGGTGTATTTAGAGGGCAGGTTAGTCAGGATGATATCTATGATGGTGCCCTTGTTTACAGATTCTGGTAGGTTCCTTGATAACTTGTGTGAGATTGAGGGCATCTAGCTTAGATTGTAGGACGGCCAGGGTGTTAAGCATATCCCAGTTTAGGTCACCTAACAGTACGAACTCTGAAGATAGATGGGGGGCAATCAGTTCACCTATGGTGTCCAGGGCACAGCTGGGGGTTGAGGGGGGTTTGTAACAAGCGGCAAAAGTGAGAGACTTATTTCTGGAAAGGTAGATTTTGAAAAGTAGAAGCTCAAGCTGTTTGGGCACAGTCCTGGATAGTATGACAGAATCTCTGCAGTAGATTGCAACTCTGCCTCCTTTGGCAGTTCTATCTTGACGGAGAATGTTGTAGTTGGGGATGGGAATTTTTGGTGAGCCAGGATTCAGACACGGCTAGGACATCAGGGTTGGCTGAGTATGCTAAAGCAGTGAATAAATCAAACTTAGGGAGGAGGCTTCTGATGTTAACATGCATGAAACCAAGGCTTTTACAATTACAGAAGTCAACAAATGAGAGCGCCTGGGGAATAGGTGTGGTACTGGGGGCTACAGGACCTGGGTTTACCTCTACATCACCAGAGGAACAGAGGAGGAGTAGGATAAGGCTACGGCTAAAGGCTTTAAGAACTGGTCGTCTAGTGCGTTGGGTACAGAGAATAAAAGGAGCAGATTTCTGGGCTTGGTAGAATAGATTGAGGGCATAATGTTCAGACAAGGATATGGTAGGATGTGAGTTCAGTGGAGGTAAACCTAGGTGTTGGGTAACGATGAGAGAGGTTGCATCTCTGGAGGCACCAGTTAAGCCAGGTGCGGTCTCTGAATATGTGTGGGGGGACAAAGGAGCTATCTGAGGCATGTTGATCAGGACTGGAGGCTCTACAGTGGAATAAAACAATAAGAACTAACCTAAACAGCAACAGACAAGACATATTGACATGAGAGAGACATAAAACAATCACAGGTGGTATTCAAGAGAGCTGAGACAACACCAGGTAATGGCGATGTATGGACAGAGAGGGTCAGGTAGAGAGGATGCTGCCCGTACACACAGGACCTGAGATAGAGGCTGAGGCCTAGCAGGTAAACAGAATGAGGTACCGTGTTAGCGGGCCGGGGCTAGCAGATGGGTCTTCGGCGACATCTCAACAGGAAAGTCTGTTGAAACCACATCAGACGATTACGTCGGCAGACCAGTCATGATGGATCGGCGAGGCTCCGTGTCTACAATAGAAGGTCCAGGCCAGTTGGCAAAGAGGTACTGTAGCCCAGGAATTAGCTAGTAAACTTGACGGCTAGCTGGGAGATGGGCCTAGATCGAGGCTAGCTCAAGGCTAACTGGTGCATACTTCAGGACAATGGTGTTAGCCAACAACAGCCATTCGGTTGCAGCTAGCTAGCTGTGATGATCCGGTGTAATGGTGATTGCGGCAGATATCCGGTGATGTGGTAGAGAAAGCAATCCGATATGCACTGGGTTGGTAGCACACTGTGCAGACTGGCCGATATTGTCCGAGCTAAAGCTGGCTGGTACAGGCCAGGGGCAATGGTGAGGACTGCTAACAGTGGCTGACAATGGCTAGTAGCTAGTTAGCTAGTTAGCTGGCTAGTTTCAGTTGGAGGATCCAGTTATATGGCAAAAAGAAAAACCAGATCCGTTCCACATTGGGTGAGGCGGGTTGCAGGAAAGTATGTTTAGTTCGTAGATGGAAAATGAGATTGAGAAATATATACGGAAAAGACGAGAAAAAAAAGCGGGAAAAAACAGACTATTTACACGGGACAAAACAAATACACGTCCGCACTGCTACACCATCTTGGAATCAGAATATAGTGAATTATAAGTGAAATAATCTGTCTGTAAACAACTGTTGGAAGAATTACTTGTGTCATGCACAAAGTAGATGTCCTAACCGACTTGCCAAAACTACAGTTTGTTAACATGAAATCTGTAGAGTGTTTGAAAAATGAGTTTTAATGACAAACCTAAGTGTATGTAAACTGTAGATAAATTCTCAATTTGTTTTCCTTGTTCTAAAAATAGCTCTTTTTTTTTGAGCACTTGAAAAGAAATTATGCAAGTACTTGAACAAATGCTCATCCCTGTATGAAACACAGGTGAAATGGATTAAAATGCAGATTTTGATGGTCAGCGTTTTGAAAATGCAGATTTCTGAACACTAATGCTGCCTCCCTGTATCTTGTCAACCAGGATGGCACTCTGTTTGACGGGCGGCCCATCGAGTCGCTGTCTCTGATCGACGCTGTGATGCCCGATGTGGTGCAGACGCGGCAGCAGGCCTACCGGGAAAAGCTGGCACATCAGCAGCAGGCAGCCGGGGTTGGCAGTGCCAGTGGCACCCAGGGCCCCCAGCCTGGCGGCGCCAAGAACGGAGAGGGGGGAGCCGCTGCCAACGGCGAGGAGAATGGCGCCCACGCCTTAGCCAGTAAGCAGAACCTTTCATTATGACACCTCTTTTTTATTTTTGTTGAATTAGACAATTTATTTTATTTTGTAATAGTTAACATGATATCATTACCAGGGTTGGGGTCAATTCCAATTTTATTTGAAATTCTAATTTCATTCTTGAATTAACTTATGAAGTGAATTCTATTGAATTCAAGTTATGGAATTGTAATTGTTGAAATTGTAATTGTAAAAACATTTGATCAGTTAATGGAATTAATGCACTTATTATCAAATATTGATTTGTTTAACATAATTTCAACTGATTTGTATATTTCTAGTATAGTGAAGCGGTCCAGACATTGACCTGACAGATGATTGGCCTGATAGCCTGAGGGAATTGAATTCAAACTAGGATTTTAGGAATTCTTGGGGATAATATTGAACTAGGAGTTGCATTCTTGGAATTGACCTAACATTGGAATTGAGAGGAATTTACAGGTGGAATTAAGATTGTATTGTGAAACTAACCCCTGGTCATAACGGTAAAAATGATTGACAATACATAGACCTACATAATCACACCTCTTGAGTTGAAAGGGCAACCGACGGTGGAGACGATTTTACCTTTTCCTTTTCCTCTCCAAATCATTCGTACTAACGTATGTTTGGCTGTTACTCCACCTTTTAGCTGACAAGATCTATGGTGTCTTCCCTCCCTCTCTAGACCACCATGCAGACATGATGGAGGTGGACGGGGACGTGGAGATCCCCCAGAACAAGGCCATGGTGCTGCGAGGCCACGAGTCCGAGGTGTTCATCTGTGCCTGGAACCCCGTCAATGACCTGCTCGCCTCCGGGTACAGAACCAATTCCTCTTTACTTGTTTCTTCTCTATTTCGTAACTTGTATTCCTCTCTCCTTCTGTTCCGCTGTCATCTGTTTCTCTGAATTGCCTTGTGAAAGCCGAACACTGTAAGATGGCCACCGAACCCAGATTGCTTTTTATAATGGACCGTTTTGGGATTCCATAAACAACAACAGTAATTGTGTGATGGTGGGGATGCAACTACAAGTGTGCTTGCTCTGGTTCCTCAAAGGCACAGCTAGGAGACTAGTAATTTATATATTGAAGTCGCTTAGGGACTGTGGCCACTTGGAGACACCAGTTAGTCCTCTCACTCAAACCCTTGTTGTTGTGTTATCCTATGTTGCACCTACATGTTCCAGGAATACTCTTATGATTTTACTGAATGTATCCAGAGTAAAATGCACATAAAATCATCAGTGTAATGTTTGTATTCAGTCTTGAACAGTGGTGTACTGAAGTGTATCATGTGAACGGTTGTCTTCACCTTTAGGTCTAATTATTATTAGGCCCCATTATCTCCAAACCCTTCCCTTATGCATGTTCATATGTCTTCTGTAAGAAACACTTACATTTAGTTCTATCCATGTAGGGCAAGTCCTGCAAGTGTAAAGGGTTAATGTTGCTATGTTTTAAGCTGACAAGCCAAAGAAGTTGCAAATTCGACTGTGTGTGTGTGTGTGTGTGTGTGTGTAGGTCTGGGGATTCAACGGCGCGGATCTGGAACCTGAGTGAGAACAGCACAGGCAGCTCCACCCAGCTGGTGCTGAGACACTGCATACGGGAGGGGGGCCAGGACGTACCCAGCAACAAAGACGTTACCTCACTGGACTGGAATGTGAGAGAGAGCGAGAGAGAGAGAGAGAGAGAGTGTGTTTGGGAGGGGGGCCAGGACGTACCCAGCAACAAAGACGTTATCTCACTGGACTGGAATGTGAGAGAGAGCGAGAGAGAGAGAGAGAGAGTGTGTTTGGGAGTGGGGCCAGGACGTACCCAGCAACAAAGACGTTACCTGACTGGACGAGAGAGAGGGAGCGAGAGAGAGAGGGAGAGGGAGCGAGAGAGAGGGAGAGGGAGCGAGAGAGAGGGAGAGGGAGCGAGAGAGAGGGAGCGAGAGAGAGGGAGCGAGAGAGAGAGAGAGGGAGAGGGAGCGAGAGAGAGGGAGCGAGAGAGAGGGAGCGAGAGAGAGAGGGAGAGAGAGGGAGCGAGAGAGAGAGAGGGAGCGAGAGAGAGAGAGGGAGCGAGGGAGAGGGAGCGAGGGAGAGGGAGCGAGAGAGAGGGAGCGAGAGAGAGGGAGCGAGAGAGAGGGAGCGAGAGAGAGGGAGCGAGAGAGAGGGAGCGAGAGAGAGGGAGCGAGAGAGAGAGAGGGAGCGAGAGAGAGAGAGGGAGCGAGAGAGAGAGAGGGAGCGAGAGGGAGGGAGCGAGAGAGAGGGAGCGAGCGAGAGAGAGAGAGAGGGAGCGAGCGAGAGAGAGAGAGGGAGCGAGAGGGAGGGAGCGAGAGAGAGGGAGCGAGCGAGAGAGAGAGAGGGAGCGAGCGAGAGAGAGAGAGGGAGCGAGAGAGAGAGCGAGAGAGGGAGCGAGAGAGAGAGGGAGCGAGAGAGGGAGCGAGAGAGAGAGAGAGAGAGAGAGAGAGAGAGAGAGAGAGAGAGAGAGGGAGCGAGCGAGAGAGAGAGAGGGAGCGAGAGGGAGGGAGCGAGAGAGAGGGAGCGAGCGAGAGAGAGAGAGGGAGCGAGCGAGAGAGAGGGAGCGAGCGAGAGAGAGAGAGGGAGCGAGAGAGAGAGCGAGAGAGGGAGCGAGAGGGAGGGAGCGAGAGAGAGAGAGAGAGGGAGCGAGCGAGAGAGAGAGAGGGAGCGAGAGAGAGAGCGAGAGAGGGAGCGAGAGAGAGAGGGAGCGAGAGAGAGAGGGAGCGAGAGAGAGAGAGAGAGAGAGAGAGAGAGAGAGAGAGAGAGAGAGAGAGAGAGAGAGAGAGAGAGAGAGAGAGAGAGAGAGAGAGAGAGAGAGAGAGAGAGAGAGAGAGAGAGAGAGAGAGAGAGAGAGAGAGAGAGAGAGAGAGAGAGAGAGAGAGAGGGAGCGAGGGAGCGAGGGAGCGAGGGAGCGAGGGAGCGAGGGAGCGAGCGAGAGCGAGGGAGCGAGGGAGCGAGGGAGCGAGGGAGGAGCGAGGGAGCGAGGGAGCGAGGGAGCGAGGGAGCGAGGGAGCGAGGGAGCGAGGGAGAGCGAGGGAGGGAGCGAGGGAGCGAGGGAGGGAGCGAGGGAGGGAGCGAGGGAGGGAGGGAGGGAGCGAGCGAGCGAGCGAGCGAGAGGGAGGGAGGGAGCGAGCGAGCGAGAGAGAGAGAGGGAGGGAGGGAGGGAGGGAGCGAGCGAGAGAGAGAGAGGGAGGGAGGGAGGGAGGGAGCGAGAGAGAGAGAGAGAGAGAGAGAGAGAGAGAGAGAGCGAGCGAGCGAGAGAGGTTATTGAAAAGGCTTGGTTTGGTCCAAAAAAGAACTAACTGATGAATTTCTGTCTTTCAGAGTGAGGGTACGCTGCTAGCCACAGGCTCGTACGACGGCTTTGCCAGAATATGGACTAAAGACGGTAAGCCATTTAAAGACGCTGGGCCTGCTAATTGTTTCTGTAAAATTTTGCCTTGACTCGTTAGTTTTAGGCGAACAGTATAAGGTTTTGCTCACGGGGGAGGAGTGCCGCTTCCTGTCCAATGAGGTCATTTCTGGACAGTATTTCGGTCCATTTAGGGGACCGCTATGTGTGGCTCAAGAGCAACCTCGTATTGCCCCTTTTAGTGTCAGAACTTTCACATCTCAACATTTCTAAACAGAATCACAGATGGTCTAAAGTCCTGTTGTTTTCCTAAACAAGCACCATGTTTTTTGCAGGTAACCTCGCCAGTACCTTGGGCCAACACAAAGGTCCTATATTTGCCCTCAAATGGAATAAGAAGGGCAACTTTATCCTCAGTGCAGGAGTAGATAAGGTGAGAGGATGGCTTGTGTGTTAAAGGTCCAATGCAGATGTTTTTATCTCAATATCAAATCATATCTGTGTAACAATTTTGTTCCTTACTGTGATTGTTTTAAATGAAAATGGTCAAAAAGAAACAAAAATAGCCATTTTTCAATTAAGAATTTAGCTAGGACTGTCTGGTTGTTGTCTGAGTGGGGGAAACTGAAAACTAGCTGTTATTGGCAGAGAGGTTTGGAACTCTCTTTCTTATTGGTCTAGGTACAAGCTTCAAACAGCTCTTACACTAAAAGGCCTTTATCATAAATGTCACAATTTCACAGTATTATTCCAACCTCATAGTGTGGAAATACCATGAGTGTAAAGAGTAGATGTGATGGAAAGAGCACAGGAAAAACCGCCCTGGGCCTTGAAAGAAGAAGAAAGCCTGGAGAAAGCCATTAAGAATAGATGAAACCAGAGTGATTGTCATTTGGATTAAACAGCCCTTTAAATGTAATTGATTTGTCTGGTGTGGTGTCAATTGTCACTCGTATGATGAAACGACTCTGACCATGTATCTGTCTCTCGCTTAGACCACCATCATTTGGGATGCTCACACAGGGGAAGCCAAGCAGCAGTTTCCCTTCCACTCAGCGCCGGCCCTGGACGTGGACTGGCAGAGCAACAACACGTTTGCCTCCTGCAGCACGGACATGTGCATTCATGTGTGTAAACTGGGCCAGGACCGGCCTGTCAAGACCTTCCAGGGACACACGGTAAAACCGGAGACTGGACTAGCACTGTCCCATTAACAATGGCTGTGTTAACACACACAAACCAATTCTGACCTTTTGCCCAATTATTGGCCAAATATTTAATCTGATTGGTCAAAAGACCCAATTATTGGCCAACGCTTTAATCTGATTGGTCAAAAGACCCAATTATTGGCCAAAGCTTTAATCTGATTGGTCAAAAGACCCAATTATTGGCCAAAGCTTTAATCTGATTGGTCAAAAGACCCAATTATTGGCCAAAAATCAGGATTAGACTGCCTGTGTAAACTCAGCCATTGTGACTGACATTGATTCATCTCAATAGTCTAAAGTGGCTTCCTCGTTCAAATGCACTGATCTGAATTTAGAGGATAGGTGAAAGCTTTTACCCATCCTGTTCCATCACATCGCTGCAGGAAGTGCACTGCTATGTTATAAAGTTCACAATATGTTCCCTTGTCCTCCACCCCCCATAATCCCTTTCTCTTTTCCCTCTAGAATGAAGTGAACGCAATCAAGTGGGATCCTACGGGGAGTCTGCTGGCCTCCTGTTCTGACGACATGACACTCAAGGTCAGTACACACAGACACAGCTCACAGGTCAGTACACACAGACACAGCTCACAGGTCAGTACACACAGACACAGCTCACAGGTCAGTACACACAGACACAGCTCACAGGTCAGTTCACACAGACACAGCTCACAGGTCAGTTCACACAGACACAGCTCACAGGTCAGTACACACAGACACAGCTCACAGGTCAGTACACACAGACACAGCTCACAGGTCAGTACACACAGACACAGCTCACAGGTCAGTACACACAGACACAGCTCACAGGTCAGTACACACAGACACAGCTCACAGGTCAGTACACACAGACACAGCTCACAGGTCAGTACACACAGACACAGCTCACAGGTCAGTACACACAGACACAGCTCACAGAAAGCTTCCTAACTACTGACAAATATGTGTTTAGTGGAGTAGGAACAGAACAAAATGAGTGTTCTCACGGTCCACTATGTGTTTAGTGGAGTAGGAACAGAACAAAATGAGTGTTCTCACGGTCCACTATGTGTTTAGTGGAGTAGGAACAGAACAAAATGAGTGTTCTCACGGTCCACTTTTGGCCGTAGTTTATACTCCATAACTGGAATCTCTTCTTCCCTAGTCGGTGCATATAATTGGTTGGAGTCCTCACCTCTCTGTCTCCCTGCTCTCCCCTCTCTGTCTCCCTGCTCTCCCCTCTCTGTCTCCCTGCTCTCCCCTCTCTGTCTCCCTGCTCTCCCCTCTCTGTCTCCCTGCTCTCCCCTCTCTGTCTCCCTGCTCTCCCCTCTCTGTCTCCCTGCTCTCCCCTCTCTGTCTCCCTGCTCTCCCCTCTCTGTCTCCCTGCTCTCCCCTGTCTGTCTACCAGATCTGGAGTATGAAGCAGGACTCGTGTGTCCACGACCTGCAGGCCCACAGTAAGGAGATCTACACCATCAAGTGGAGCCCCACGGGGCCTGGGACCAACAACCCCAACGCTAATCTGATGCTGGCCAGGTAATAGAAGGCTAGGAACCAGTCCAACTCCCAGCATGCCTCTGGGGTTTGGGCTAATAAGAGGTTTTGTGTCAAACAAATGCATTTTGGATCGGTACGTGACGTCGTGTGGAGTCATGTATCGGTACGTGACGTCGTGTGGAGTCATGTATCGGTACGTGACGTCGTGTGGAGTCATGTATCGGTACGTGACGTCGTGTGGAGTCATGTATCGGTACGTGACGTCGTGTGGAGTCATGTATCGGTACGTGATTTTCTATCTCCCCCAGTGCATCGTTTGACTCGACTGTGCGCCTGTGGGACGTGGAGCGCGGTGTGTGTATCCACACGCTCACCCGCCACCAGGAGCCCGTCTACAGTGTGGCCTTCAGCCCCGACGGGCGCCACTTGGCCAGCGGCTCCTTCGACAAGTGTGTCCACATCTGGAACACACAGGTACGGGACTGACACACACACACACTCGCTCATCTCACTCATACGTCATTCACATGAGTTTGAATATTTAGGACCAAATCCTAACTTGAGATCTGAGCGCATAATTCTGACTTTTACGTAAATCCTGCGTTGGTTTTCAACGGGTGACTTAACTATTATCAAGTAAGGATTCAGCCCTAGGTGAGGTTCGTGTAATGATGTAAACATGACTGAAACTGACTTGTCCCCGTTTCTCTTGGTTGCCGTTGTTTTGCTGATCACATCCCTGTCTGTCCAGACGGGGGCTTTAGTTCACAGCTACAGGGGAACAGGGGGCATCTTCGAGGTGTGCTGGAACGCCACGGGGGACAAAGTGGGAGCCAGCGCGTCGGACGGATCGGTAAGTCTCACCGGCCACCTACTCATGGCCAGGACCAGGAGTTATTTTCCTGATTTCAGAAGGAACTGAGAAGGAAAAATATTAGACCACAGTTAAAAGCTATATCTAGGGTCCCAGGTTTTTCTTGGTCAGGGTGAACTCCTGGCTTCATTTATATGGATAGTGGTACTGTGCTGTTAGCAACTCTCATGCTCCGCCCACCTGAGGATCTGTCTCTTTCAGCCTTCTATTTCTTGTGTTTTTGAAGGACGCCAAATCCACTAGTCACTTAAATCTCACTGGATTGATTGCTTTCATTTTACTCATGTGACTCTTTCATTCTCTCGTTGTTGTCGTTTTTCCCCATTAATGTTACGCCCCGGTAATGTTGCTGTGGAACACACCCCGGTAATGTTGCTGTTGAACACACCCCGGTAATGTTGCTGTAGAACACACCCCGGTAATGTTGCTGTTGAACACACCCCGGTAATGTTGCTGTGGAACACACCCCGGTAATGTTGCTGTAGAACACACCCCGGTAATGTTGCTGTGGAACACACCCCGGTAATGTTGCTGTAGAACACACCCCGGTAATGTTGCTGTTGAACACACCCCGGTAATGTTGCTGTGGAACACACCCCGGTAATGTTGCTGTGGAACACACCCCGGTAATGTTGCTGTGGAACACACCCCGGTAATGTTGCTGTGGAACACACCCCGGTAATGTTGCTGTGGAACACACCCCGGTAATGTTGCTGTGGAACACACCCCGGTAATGTTGCTGTGGAACACACCCCGGTAATGTTGCTGTGGAACACACCCCGGTAATGTTGCTGTTGAACACACCCCGGTAATGTTGCTGTTGAACACACCCCGGTAATGTTGCTGTAGAACACACCCCGGTAATGTTGCTGTTGAACACACCCCGGTAATGTTGCTGTTGAACACACCCCGGTAATGTTGCTGTTGAACACACCCCGGTAATGTTGCTGTGGAACACACCCCGGTAATGTTGCTGTGGAACACACCCCGGTAATGTTGCTGTAGAACACACCCCGGTAATGTTGCTGAAATTAGCTCAATGGAATACATCGTCTTTCCGTTGCTTCTAGAATAACGATTTATTTTGACACTTACATCACAAGAAAGATACTTTTTTTTCAATTCACAAAAAAGTAAATAATTTGATACTGTTGAAATGTTTACACATTTAATGAGCTGAAATGAATGCAACTGAGTGATATTATGTGATATTATGTCTGATCTCACAAATAATGTAAAGCATATATACTGTAGATGGGTGTAATCTAGAGCCAAGCATGTTGGCACACATGACACACGCAACAGAACGTGACAACAGTAATTAATGAGGCAGTCTAGACAGTGCAGGTTGGCCTAGACAGAGGACATGTGTGGTAGCACCTAGGGCTGTGTCGGTCGTGACATTGTGTCAGCCTGTGATTGTCAAGCGAATAACTGCTGGTCTCACAGTAAATGACCGTTAATGAACATCAACACGTTTATCATCTCCTGGCTTCCATCCATGGCCTACAAGCCTGATGCTGACCGTTGGAACATCTACATGTTAAAAAGGCTAATAAATCCATGTAATATAGCCTACACCTTCACAATAAATCCATGTAATATAGCCTACACCTTCATAATAAATCCATGTAATATAGCCTACACCTTCACAATAAATCCATGTAATATAGCCTACACCTTCACAATAAATCCATGTAATATAGACACCTTCACAATAAATCCATGTAATATAGCCTACACCTTCACAATAAATCCATGTAATATAGCCTACACCTTCACAATAAATCCATGTAATATAGCCTACACCTTCACAATAAATCCATGTAATATAGCCTACACCTTCATAATAAATCCATGTAATATAGCCTACACCTTCATAATAAATCCATGTAATATAGCCTACACCTTCATAATAAATCCATGTAATATAGCCTACACCTTCACAATAAATCCATGTAATATAGCCTACACCTTCACAATAAATCCATGTAATATAGCCTACACCTTCACAATAAATCCATGTAATATAGCCTACACCTTCACAATAAATCCATGTAATATAGCCTACACCTTCACAATAAATCCATGTAATATAGCCTACACCTTCACAATAAATCCATGTAATATAGCCTACACCTTCAGAATAAATCCATGTAATATAGCCTACACCTTCACAATAAATCCATGTAATATAGACACCTTCATAATAAATCCATGTAATATAGACACCTTCATAATAAATCCATGTAATATAGACACCTTCACAATAAATCCATGTAATATAGCCTACACCTTCACAATAAATCCATGTAATATAGCCTACACCTTCACAATAAATCCATGTAATATAGCCTACACCTTCATAATAAATCCATGTAATATAGCCTACACCTTCACAATAAATCCATGTAATATAGCCTACACCTTCACAATAAATCCATGTAATATAGCCTACACCTTCACAATAAATCCATGTAATATAGCCAACACCTTCATAATAAATCCATGTAATATAGCCTGCACCTTCATAATAAATCCATGTAATATAGCCTACACCTTCATAATAAATCCATGTAATATAGCCTACACCTTCACAATAAATCCATGTAATATAGACACCTTCACAATAAATCCATGTAATATAGCCTACACCTTCATAATAAATCCATGTAATATAGCCTACACCTTCACAATAAATCCATGTAATATAGCCTACACCTTCATAATAAATCCATGTAATATAGCCTACACCTTCACAATAAATCCATGTAATATAGCCTACACCTTCACAATAAATCCATTTAATATAGACACCTTCACAATAAATCCATGTAATATAGCCTACACCTTCACAATAAATCCATGTAATATAGCCTACACCTTCACAATAAATCCATGTAATATAGCCTACACCTTCATAATAAATCCATGTAATATAGCCTACACCTTCATAATAAATCCATGTAATATAGCCTACACCTTCATAATAAATCCATGTAATATAGCCTACACCTTCACAATAAATCCATGTAATATAGCCTACACCTTCACAATAAATCCATGTAATATAGCCTACACCTTCACAATAAATCCATGTAATATAGCCTACACCTTCACAATAAATCCATGTAATATAGCCTACACCTTCACAATAAATCCATGTAATATAGCCTACACCTTCACAATAAATCCATGTAATATAGCCTACACCTTCACAATAAATCCATGTAATATAGCCTACA
Organism: Thymallus thymallus; assembly: GCA_023634145.1. Lineage (NCBI taxonomy): Eukaryota > Metazoa > Chordata > Actinopteri > Salmoniformes > Salmonidae > Thymallus > Thymallus thymallus. The sequence goes on from CM042382.1 coordinate 40,147,726, forward strand.
CCTTCACAATAAATCCATGTAATATAGCCTACACCTTCACAATAAATCCATGTAATATAGCCTACACCTTCAGAATAAATCCATGTAATATAGCCTACACCTTCACAATAAATCCATGTAATATAGACACCTTCATAATAAATCCATGTAATATAGACACCTTCATAATAAATCCATGTAATATAGACACCTTCACAATAAATCCATGTAATATAGCCTACACCTTCACAATAAATCCATGTAATATAGCCTACACCTTCACAATAAATCCATGTAATATAGCCTACACTTTCATAATAAATCCATGTAATATAGCCTACACCTTCACAATAAATCCATGTAATATAGCCTACACCTTCACAATAAATCCATGTAATATAGCCTACACCTTCACAATAAATCCATGTAATATAGCCAACACCTTCATAATAAATCCATGTAATATAGCCTGCACCTTCATAATAAATCCATGTAATATAGCCTACACCTTCATAATAAATCCATGTAATATAGCCTACACCTTCACAATAAATCCATGTAATATAGACACCTTCACAATAAATCCATGTAATATAGCCTACACCTTCATAATAAATCCATGTAATATAGCCTACACCTTCACAATAAATCCATGTAATATAGCCTACACCTTCATAATAAATCCATGTAATATAGCCTACACCTTCACAATAAATCCATGTAATATAGCCTACACCTTCACAATAAATCCATTTAATATAGACACCTTCACAATAAATCCATGTAATATAGCCTACACCTTCACAATAAATCCATGTAATATAGCCTACACCTTCATAATAAATCCATGTAATATAGACACCTTCACAATAAATCCATTTAATATAGCCTACACCTTCACAATAAATCCATTTAATATAGCCTACACCTTCACAATAAATCCATGTAATATAGCCTACACCTTCACAATAAATCCATGTAATATAGCCTACACCTTCACAATAAATCCATGTAATATAGACACCATCACAATAAATCCATGTAATATAGCCTACACCTTCATAATAAATCCATGTAATATAGACACCTTCACAATAAATCCATGTAATATAGACACCTTCATAATAAATCCATGTAATATAGCCTACACCTTCACAATAAATCCATGTAATATAGCCTACACCTTCACAATAAATCCATGTAATATAGCCTACACCTTCATAATAAATCCATGTAATATAGCCTACACCTTCATAATAAATCCATGTAATATAGACACCTTCACAATAAATCCATGTAATATAGACACCTTCATAATAAATCCATGTAATATAGCCTACACCTTCACAATAAATCCATGTAATATAGCCTACACCTTCACAATAAATCCATGTAATATAGCCTACACCTTCACAATAAATCCATGTAATATAGACACCATCACAATAAATCCATGTAATATAGCCTACACCTTCATAATAAATCCATGTAATATAGACACCTTCACAATAAATCCATGTAATATAGACACCTTCATAATAAATCCATGTAATATAGCCTACACCTTCACAATAAATCCATGTAATATAGCCTACACCTTCACAATAAATCCATGTAATATAGCCTACACCTTCATAATAAATCCATGTAATATAGCCTACACCTTCATAATAAATCCATGTAATATAGACACCTTCACAATAAATCCATGTAATATAGACACCTTCATAATAAATCCATGTAATATAGCCTACACCTTCACAATAAATCCATGTAATATAGACACCTTCATAATAAATCCATGTAATATAGCCTACACCTTCATAATAAATCCATGTAATATAGACACCTTCACAATAAATCCATGTAATATAGACACCTTCATAATAAATCCATGTAATTTAGCCTACACCTTCACAATAAATCCATTATATATTTTAGACAGGTCTAAAGAAACATTATATGAAGAAAATGTAGTCTATTTAGAAGAACAGAATAGAGTACTGAGTTGTCCTGATGTTAGGTCCTGATCTGGCTATTCCATATAGCTGTGGGAAACACTAGTTCATTTAGGTCCTGATCTGGCTATTCCATATAGCTGTGGGAAACACTAGTTCATTTAGGCCCTGATCTGGCTATTCCATATAGCTGTGGGAAACACTAGTTCATTTAGGCCCTGATCTGGCTATTCCATATAGCTGTGGGAAACACTAGTTCATTTAGGCCCTGATCTGGCTATTCCATATAGCTGTGGGAAACACTAGTTCATTTAGGACCTGATCTGGCTATTCCATATAGCTGTGGGAAATACTAGTTCATTTAGGACCTGATCTGGCTATTCCATATAGCTGTGGGAAACACTAGTTCATTTAGGACCTGATCTGGCTATTCCATATAGCTGTGGGAAACACTAGTTCATTTAGGACCTGATCTGGCTATTCCATATAACTGTGGGAAACACTAGTTCATTTAGGACCTGATCTGGCTATTCCATATAACTGTGGGAAACACTAGTTCATTTAGGACCTGATCTGGCTATTCCATATAACTGTGGGAAACACTAGTTCATTTAGGACCTGATCTGGCTATTCCATATAACTGTGGGAAACACTAGTTCAGGCAGGCAGGCAGGCAGTTTTGTATTGATCCCAGGGGGAAATTTCTTTGTCAAGCAGCTACAACAAAACATAGGGCAGGTGCAAAATGCCAGAACGAAAATACACAAAAGACAGATACACGGTACATGATACATAGACGGCAGTATGAAAAAGTATAGAAATACAAGAAGTCTGGAGTGTAAAAAGACATTGCATAGTATGGGTGGTTGGCTGAATATGTACACTATACATTGGTGGATGTTGGATGGTTAACTATACTATACAGGTCGATGGCAGAGAAATACTTCAGTAGCTAAAAATGCGTATGATATGAGCAAGGGTAATAATAGTTTACTTATTAGACAGACTGGTTAAATGAACAGGTAAGTGAATATTTGCATGGTTACATTAACTGTACAGGTAAATGACAGGAAGAGATACTTAAATAGCTAAATGTGTGAATGATATAATTTGGGGTAATAATAGTCACCAGGCCTCAAATTTCCTGGTGGCATCCCCCTTGTGTGGCAGTAATGCCCCCTAAAAACTCCATGCCTCTTGCGGCCAAAGTGGCCGTTGTGCCCTTGGGCTGAATATAATAGGCTAATTATAATTCCCTTCTCCCTTGGGCTGAATATAATTGGCTAATTATAATTCCCTTCTCCTGGCTGCCGTGCTCCGAAGCACCTCTCACTCACATAGCTCTCTGAGTGATCGGGTCCTTCTCACAGGCATCTCAGATAAGAAGTAGGCTTCAAGTGAAGGAAGACAGACACATCGGGGACGCAACTACACGCGTACCTCCTTTCAAATTCCGTCGAGCATATTGAAGATGTTAGAACTGTCCACATTTAGCCTACTTTTCATTAGACAACTAGATGAGTAGGCCTAGTATCCCCACATTATTTATTTAACCAGGCAAGTCAGTTAAGAACAAATTCTTATTTACAATGACGGCCTACCCCTATTCTTTTGGTCAACTTGTCCTTCTGTGCAAGAAATAAATATTCCAAACAGACTCTGGGTCAGTTGTAGGATGCAATAGATCCCAAATTAATACAACCACTAGCATAAAAAAAACCTGTTAGTTTATCAACATTTTAAGCTAAACGCTATGAGGCTATTTCTTAACATTATAAGTGTAGCAATAAGCACGCGGCAGTAGGCTATAAGCGCAAAGTTACAAAATGCAATCAATTAGCAGGAAAACGCTGTTCTCAAAAGTGACTGCAAATGCGATTCTCCATGTAATGCTTTTAATATAAAGGTGTATTTTTATCTTCCCCAAACGTACGCCAGGGTTGTGGGTTTGATTCCCACGTGGACCAGTATGAAAAAAGTATGGAAATTGTGTTATTTGGCAACTTAGTTATGATAGAAATATATTAAAACATATAGGTCTATGGGCTAGGCTACATGAGGTGTGTGATACAAACCTTATTAAAACATATAGGTCTATGGGCTAGGCTACATGAGGTGTGATACAAACCTTATTAAAACATATAGGTCTATGGGCTAGGCTACATGAGGTGTGTGATACAAACCTTATTAAAACATATAGGTCTATGGGCTAGGCTACATGAGGTGTGTGATACAAACCTTATTAAAACATATAGGTCTATGGGCTAGGCTACATGAGGTGTGTGATACAAACCTTATTAAAACATATAGGTCTATGGGCTAGGCTACATGAGGTGTGTGATACAAACCTTATTAAAACATATAGGTCTATGGGCTAGGCTACATGAGGTGTGTGATACAAACCTTATTAAAACATATAGGTCTATGGGCTAGGCTACATGAGGTGTGTGATACAAACCTTATTAAAACATATAGGTCTATGGGCTAGGCTACATGAGGTGTGTGATACAAACCTTATTAAAACATATAGGTCTATGGGCTAGACTACATGAGGTGTGTGATACAAACCTTATTAAAACATATAGGTCTATGGGCTAGACTACATGAGGTGTGTGATACAAACCTTATTAAAACATATAGGTCTATGGGCTAGGCTACATGAGGTGTGTGATACAAACCTTATTAAAACATATAGGCCTATGGGCTAGGCTACATGAGGTGTGTGATACAAACCTTATTAAAACATATAGGTCTATGGGCTAGGCTACATGAGGTGTGTGATACAAACCTTATTAAAACATATAGGTCTATGGGCTAGGCTACATGAGGTGTGTGATACAAACCTTATTAAAACATATAGGTCTATGGGCTAGGCTACATGAGGTGTGATACTAACCTTATTAAAACATATAGGTCTATGGGCTAGGCTACATGAGGTGTGTGATACAATCCTTATTAAAACATATAGGTCTATGGGCTAGGCTACATGAGGTGTGTGATACTAACCTTATTAAAACATATAGGTCTATGGGCTAGGCTACATGAGGTGTGATACAAACCTTATTAAAACATATAGGTCTATGGGCTAGGCTACATGAGGTGTGATACAAACCTTATTAAAACATATAGGTCTATGGGCTAGGCTACATGAGGTGTGTGATACAAACCTTATTAAAACATATAGGTCTATGGGCTAGGCTACATGAGGTGTGATACTAACCTTATTAAAACATATAGGTCTATGGGCTAGGCTACATGAGGTGTGTGATACAATCCTTATTAAAACATATAGGTCTATGGGCTAGGCTACATGAGGTGTGTGATACTAACCTTATTAAAACATATAGGTCTATGGGCTAGGCTACATGAGGTGTGATACAAACCTTATTAAAACATATAGGTCTATGGGCTAGGCTACATGAGGTGTGATACAAACCTTATTAAAACATATAGGTCTATGGGCTAGGCTACATGAGGTGTGATACAAACCTTATTAAAACATATAGGTCTATGGGCTAGGCTACATGAGGTGTGATACAAACCTTATTAAAACATATAGGTCTATGGGCTAGGCTACATGAGGTGTGTGATACAAACCTTATTAAAACATATAGGTCTATGGGCTAGGCTACATGAGGTGTGATACAAACCTTATTAAAACATATAGGTCTATGGGCTAGGCTACATGAGGTGTGTGATACAAACCTTATTAAAACATATAGGTCTATGGGCTAGGCTACATGAGGTGTGTGATACAAACCTTATTAAAACATATAGGTCTATGGGCTAGGCTACATGAGGTGTGTGATACAAACCTTATTAAAACATATAGGTCTATGGGCTAGGCTACATGAGGTGTGTGATACAAACCTTATTAAAACATATAGGTCTATGGGCTAGGCTACATGAGGTGTGATACAAACCTTATTAAAACATATAGGTCTATGGGCTAGGCTACATGAGGTGTGTGATACAAACCTTATTAAAACATATAGGTCTATGGGCTAGGCTACATGAGGTGTGTGATACAAACCTTATTAAAACATATAGGTCTATGGGCTAGGCTACATGAGGTGTGTGATACAAACCTTATTAAAACATATAGGTCTATGGGCTAGGCTACATGAGGTGTGTGATACAAACCTTATTAAAACATATAGGTCTATGGGCTAGGCTACATGAGGTGTGATACAAACCTTATTAAAACATATAGGTCTATGGGCTAGGCTACATGAGGTGTGTGATACAAACCTTATTAAAACATATAGGTCTATGGGCTAGGCTACATGAGGTGTGTGATACAAACCTTATTAAAACATATAGGTCTATGGGCTAGGCTACATGAGGTGTGTGATACAAACCTTATTAAAACATATAGGTCTATGGGCTAGGCTACATGAGGTGTGATACAAACCTTATTAAAACATATAGGTCTATGGGCTAGGCTACATGAGGTGTGTGATACAAACCTTATTAAAACATATAGGTCTATGGGCTAGGCTACATGAGGTGTGTGATACAAACCTTATTAAAACATATAGGTCTATGGGCTAGGCTACATGAGGTGTGTGATACAAACCTTATTAAAACATATAGGCCTATGGGCTAGGCTACATGAGGTGTGTGATACAAACCTTATTAAAACATATAGGTCTATGGGCTAGGCTACATGAGGTGTGTGATTCTGATTTTGAAAAAGTAGCAACAAAAAATGCACTGTTTCTTGCCTTAATGCATAAGTTGGGCATCATGCACCTGTCTCGGAACAGGGGCATGGGAAAACAAATACGTAATCTATGCACTTGAATAGTGAATGGACTATGTACTTAAATAGTGAATGGAGGACACTTTTCCCATGGTTAATTTTCATACCAGCCAGGTAGACTATACTCCTGTTGTAAAGAGAAGCAATGTGCTTAATATTAGGAACGTTGAGAAATAAATATAGAAGGCCTAGCCTATAGAAAGCTGATGGAATCCTCCTCTTTTTAATAGAGGCCATCACTCTGCAGAGTTCTGAGTTCCAGGCAGTTAGCAGGTTTGGTAGACTACTAATGACCATCAGCAGCATCAGAGCTTGGAGAAGCCTAGTTACCATGACTAAACGGTCACGTGGAATGTGACTGCAATCATTACTTGTGGTCCCGTGTGGCTCAGTTGGTAGAGCATGGCGCTTGCAACGCCAGGGTTGTGGGTTCGATTCCCACAGGGGACCAGTACTGAGAAAAGTACAAAAATGAATGCAGCACTCACTACGACTGTAAGTCGCTCTGGATAAGAGAGTCTGCTAAAATGTAAAAATGACTGCCAGTGTGGCAGTAACACGGTTACCGTAACAGCACTAATCCCACCCCTTTATGTTAATGTCCTCATATATGCAAATACAGCCAGTGTATTATTTTAACAGAAAATATAAAAAAAATACATGATACCATTAGAAAATGGACTGTCTACAAAACATTGAGAACATGCTCTTTCCATGACAGACTGACCAGGTGAATCCAGGTGAAAGATATGATCCCTTATTGATGTCACTTGTTAAATCCACTTCAATCAGTGTAGATGAAGGGGAGGAGTCAGGTTAAAGAAGGATTTTTAAGACTTTAGACAGTTGAGACATGGATTGTGTATGTGTGCCATTCAGAGGGTGAATGGGCAAGACAAAATATTTAAATACCTTTGAACAGGGTATGGTTGTAGGTGCCAGGTGAACTGGTTTGAGTGTGTCAAGAACTGCAACACTGCTGGGTTTTTCACGCTCCACAGTTTCCTGTGTGTATCAAGAATGGTCCAACACCCAAAGGACATCCAGCCAACTTGACCCAACTGTGGGAAGCATTGGAGTCAACATGGGCCAGCATCCCTGTGGAAGGCTTTAGACACCTTGTAGAGTTCATGCCCCGTGAATTGAGGCTGTTCTGAGTGGAAAAGAGTGTTCAAGTCAATATTAGGAAGGTGTTCCTAATGTTTAGTATACTTAGTGTATACGTGCAGTCTAAGAAAAAATGAGGAACATTTGACTTGAATACCTGAATTCCCACCAAAATTTGTCCGTTCCAGTAAAATGTTTTATGTGCTATAATCCATTCAATACCTGATGGATTTAAAACATTCAAATAGTTTGGAGTGTCTTCATCCATTGTCCAACTGTTGCATTAAAGAAACATTAGATGCAGGCCCTCTGTATATAAGTCTGTAGAGCATGGCGCTTGCAACGGCAGGATAGTGGGTTAGATTCCCGGGACCACCCATACGTAAAACATTTATGCTCGCATGGCTAAGTCGCTTTGTATAAAAGCATCAGCTAAATATGAAATGGCATAAATGGTTGTTCAGCTAACTACCTATCTAGTTTCCAATATCTGTTTTATTCATCAAGTTACAGCTAGAGCAGTAAACAATGGTTTTTGTCAATAGTTGCAGATGTGGAGTTATTAATCAAACACATAGTTTGTCAATAGGCTTGAGCATCTACGGATAATCTGTAAGGGATTGTCCTAGTTAAGTGATACCCACAACCAATTATCTTCTTGCTTAATGCAGTGTCTATTGATAGGGACGGTTAGGAAGTCGATAGCTATCATTCTGACTGGACTTGAGAGGTTTTACACGTTGGAGCAGCTGAGAGGTTTGAGTAATGTTTTTCAGCAGGGAAACGGCTCTGTTTAGACTAGTAATGGAGGTGTGTTTGTCACATAGTTAAGGCCAGGGGTTTCCCTGGTCTGGTCACATGGTCAGGAAAATAACTCCTGGCCCTGTTCATTACATATGACCTTTAACCTCTCCATTTCTCTCCGTTCCAGGTTTGTGTATTAGACCTGAGGAAATGACCCTCGTTTGGGGAGCCATGGCCCGACTAAGAATGTGTACATAGCCTGTCGTCTACACTGCTGTGGTCCCATCAGAAACCATGGCCAGCCACCACAGCCAAACACCCCCATAAACACACAGACTAGCCCTCCAGAGGAGGTGAAACTAGCCCCCAGTAAAGGGGATCTGGACTTCCCTCAGTCAGACTCAGACCCAGATCCACAGGAGAGAGACAAAAATCACCTGAAGAGAAGAGGACCATTGCATACATACCAAAATATCTTCAATTAGTTTCCTTTATTTCTTTATACCAGAAATGAGAAATGTTAGGCTCTTTTCCCCACGTTGTTGGTGTATGCATATTGTACATGTCCACATTTTTTGTCGTGCTGTGGCCACTTTTTATTTTTTTTTGCCGTAGGTTTGTGTTACATGTCGAGAGAGGTAAGGTCAGTAGGATTTTAGTTGTGTCTTTTACAATGTGGGTTTCAAACTGTCCTTTCATATTAGCACTGTACATACATGTTTTGTCGTTCAAGAATACATTGAACAACATATATATTTCTAAAGTTGAAATGGGTTAATTTGTTTAAATTCTAAATCTGTTGGTTCTGCTTTGTTTCCGTTTGCCAAAATCCTTTTTATTGAAATGTTTTGGGAGAGCAGTTAGTGGGGAGGAAAGGTGCTATATGCATACTTGTTCTTATTTCCTTTAGAAATGGTTTCAGGTGTGCAAAACTGTTAGCTTAATAGAACTCTGAGAATTCTGATAACCTCTTGGTCTAAAGGTCATCACTGCAGCTACTGCCATCCTTTTACATTCTAACTACATGGGATGTTAGATTTGGGTGTTATGGATTGGTTAGGGGAAGTTGCAGACACTGATCTAAAGTCAGTTTGTAATTTTCTCCCGTTATGGCTATGGCTAGGATTGGGGGATGGTAAGCTGATCCTTGGTCTGTGAGAGAGCTTTTAGCCAGAACATAGGGATAGCCGTGCTTTGGCTGGCTCATGAATGACAGGACAACCCCCATACAAAGCCACAATGTCCTACAGTCGGCTTGTGTTCAGTAGGACACTAAATAGCAAAGCGTTTTGCAACGGAAAACAAGTGTTTAACTTTGGACAAGTTCAGTTATAACCTCCCACGTTTCAGAACGTTTTCTCCCTATTGAACACTATCCATGTATCCTGATTGGTTGATAGAGGACGTTACCATTCATATCTGTGAGCTGTGCTATTCACAATATGTTGTTCCTCCACAGTCCTTTGCTAAGCTAACCAATGCTAACTGATAATCAGCCTAAAGCCACCACTAAGTTCCCTTGCTTTATTTTGTTGCCCGGTCTTGCTTGTTAATTCATCTGGACATACTGTATCTGTCTTGGTTTCAGCAGTAACACTTGCGTAGAGAGGCGTGTACTGTACATAGGACCTTCATAGCACCTACATAAGTATTATACCGGCCCTTTCAAATGTAGCCAGTCAGTTTCAAACCAGGCTTCCTTCAATCAACGTCCATCGCATTTGAAATGGTTTGTCATGAACAAAATGTTAATGATTGTCATTGAATGTCTGGGATCTAGTGATGTTCATGTTGATGTCTTCAGGTATCTCATATTTAGGTGGTCGACTCCGACGTCAAAGTTAGCCGGGAGTTTTCAGAAACGAAAGTGGTCTAAAGGAGTCCGCATGCTTCAGTTCGGCTGGCGGCTAGCCGAAGTCAGCTAGGCAAACCGAACGAGTGTGTTCGCATACTTCCTTAAAAGGCCTTAACTTAAAAAAAGCAGCAATAGTACTGTTTGTCTGTTTTGAGACGCCTTAGCCAGTATACACTTCCTCAAAATAGTCAGAATTAATGTAAGATAACTCAAGAATTCTGTCGTTAATTTAGTCACAGAATTTTACATCTAACTAAGATGTTTGGTGCAGTATTTCACAATGGAAAAGTGCATGAAAACGAGTTGTCTCTCGTTGAATGTCAACACAGACTTTACTGAAGAATCCTAACTGTTGACCAATCACTGGCGAAGGGGTGTAGACTTTAGCTACCAACTTCGGCTTGCCTCAAGAAAAAATGTGTGCAAGGACTGAAAAAACCCTTACCGAAGTCCAAAACATCACAAAATGTCATCATAATATTTGCACAAACTCTTCCAAACTTTTTCGTCTGGGAAGCATGCGGACGCCTTTAAACGAGATTAGTCCACGTTTCAAGACTACTTTTGAATCCTATAAACATCTGACATAGTTTGATTTTGGAGTGAACCATTGCTGTAAGTGTTATGTTTTGGGACACAATCCTGTCTGCTCCTTGGTTGTGGTTTTAAAAGTGTGGATAGATTTCTGGCCCAGCACCAACACTTGGAGACAGGCTGTGTTGAGGCCTATGCATGGATAGATGCCGCTTTTTGAAGTGTTCAGGACTTTTATTTTTACAGGGAGATGAGGATGACTTTGGAACTTATGACCTCATGTAACATTGTAACTACATATATTATATATCTGTGACATCACAGGGGATTATTTTATATGGATTTATGACTTCATGTAACATTGTAACTACATATAATATATATCTGTGACAGCAAGGGATTATTTTATATGGATTTATGACTTCATGTAACATTGTAACTACATATAATATATATATCTGTGACATCACAGGGGATTATTTTATATGGACTTATGACTTCATGTAACATTGTAACTACATATAATATATATCTGTGACAGCAAGGGATTATTTTATATGGATTTATGACCTCATGAAACATTGTAACTACATATAATATATATCTGTGACATCACAGGGGATTATTTTATATGGATTTATGACTTCATGTAACATTGTAACTACATATAATATATATCTGTGACATCACAGGGGATTATTTTATATGGATTTATGACCTCATGTAACATTGTAACTACATATAATATATATCTGTGACATCACAGGGGATTATTTTATATGGATTTATGACCTCATGTAACATTGTAACTACATATATTATATATCTGTGACAGCAAGGGATTATTTTAATGCCACTCCTATGAAAGGAAAAAATTCTAACTCTCGAAGACACGCTTGGAAAAAGTGGTGGTATTATACATCCTGTGGGTCTTTTACCATGAGAAATAAATACCATTAAAAGGTCATAGCTATAAAAGAGAAGAGCAGCCCTAAGACTGGGCTTGTATAAATTCTTTATTTTCTGCACTTCAGAATAATGCGAAACAGAGAGATGTGTTTAAGCCAGGGTTGGAGTCAATTCTATGTTGATTCATTCCGGAAGTGAACTTTCTGAAAAGAATTCCTCATTGAAAATTAATGACACTTTTTTTCCATTCTTGAATATGAATTTCAGTTCATTTCATGATTTCCAATTAGTGTTGACTCCCAACCCTGGTTGGCACATCCAGACAGGGATTAATGCTGGTAGTTTTATTTCACTCGCTGAACGTGTGTGGTCGTTCCGTAAAAGTGGGGCTAGACTGTCGACTTTTGGTTACACATTGGATCCTGGCCAACTTCATGGCATTCCAAAACCCCGTATCTCAGCCCTGGCTTTAAATCACCAATGTTTTATTTCATTTGTTGCCATTTCTGTTCAGAATGTCACTTGTTTTACAAACAAATGTTGTACAGAAGCTGAGAGTATTTAGAAGTTTTCTTTAATATAATCAACAGTGAGTGGATTGTACCATGATGAGACTATTTATGATGAAGTCTATGACAGTGGAACGGTATTTTATAACCGTTTGTTTTTATAAGAAGAGATGCTTTTTACGCTGCATTCAAGTGTTTGCTATTTTTTGTTCCTACCTAAAGTACTAATTCTATCTTTGCTATGTCTAAAAAGCCCTTGAAAGTTTTGTACTCTTTGAAAACTTTTCTAATTCAGATTTATTTGTAGCTATGTACGCAAAAATTAATAAGAACAATAAATGTCAACCTTAACAAGGACGTATCATAACACCCTGGACCATGTAAATACCCAATGTCTTCACCCTCACACACGTTATGTTCTCTCTCTCATATGGTTGCTGAGACACTCTGCAGCCTACGCATCTGACTGTTGTAATATCACTCAGATCTTTGAAACGTCTAGAATAAAATCTATTTTGATAATAGTCCAGTGTGGTTTTTCTGTTGACTTGCTTTGTTCTTCATGACACCTAGAGGGTCTTCTGGTGTTGCGTTCTCCCTCAATGTACAGTTAAAGCAGCAATCAACAGTCGAAACGGTAACCAGCCTCCCCACCCCTGGTTCGGTAAAACGTTGAGGGATGGGGCTGGAGAAATGTTCTCTCAAATTCATAGACCCAGATATGGATACAATAATTTACCATCCATGGTATCAAAGTTCTAGTTTAAACCATGTTTTGAGGCGGGTTGTTGACCATTTTATTTACAAACATTGGAGTAAAACAAGCTAATATTTTGGGTTCTGATGGGGAACGATGGTTGAACTGAGCTCATGAGACAAGTTATATTCTTATAGAACTAATGAGTAAATATCAATTTAGAAGTCAAAAAGATTGATGTAGCAACTGCTTTATTGGTATCCATATCCCCTATAGCCATAAGGGCTGGTCGTGTATAGTGCTCTCCTTGGCCATGGCACAATGTCTTGAGCACTTTTGGGTCTTGTGATGTTTGCATGTCTACATTCAGGCTACAAGTTAAGGACACGTGCGGTCCAGGAGACGGCCTATCCTTTATTTTTAAAAGGCCAGTGACTGCCATCTAGTGTTCAAAAGTATGTTGTGAAATTGGGTTTATGTTCAAGGTGCTGCACATCATTTCTACCCCATGTGGAAGCTAGGTGAATTGCAACAGCGCTAGGCTACGTTCAAAACAAATCTCAGCCAAAAATAAGGGGTTAAATACATGTATTATGTTATCTAAAATGTTATATGTCTCAGATATAGAACAGACACTTCAGAAGAAACTCCCTTTAGATATTTATATCTGTTGTTCCATGTAATGAATCTGTTATTCAATGCGTTAATTAAAGCAGGGAGGAACTAAGGGCTGGTGCTGGAGCTGCAGCCTCAACCCGCCCACACCCTGGCCAGGGAACCATCATGGCCTACCACCCGGGAATCACTCTCCTGTTCCAGGCCTCACTGTTGGCCCGTATGCCTGAACCCACTCCAGTGCCGCTCTCAGCAGAAGAGGAGCGCCGTCTACCTCCCGGTGACGCTCAACAACGTGTGCAAGCCGCGTCGCCTCTACATCGACTTCAAGGACATGGGCTGGCAGGACTACTGCCATGGAGAGTGCCTATTCACGCTGAGCGAGAGCCTGAACGGCACCAACCAATCCACCCTGCAGACGCTGGCACACCCCAGCCCTGCTGAGTACCCATCCACCAATCACCTGTCTCCATGCTCTACTACGACAACAACGACGACATTGTAGTCCTCCACCGTTACCAGGACATGGTAGTGGATGAGTGTGGCTGTAGATGTAGTCCTCCACCGTTACCAGGACATGGTAGTGGATGAGTGTGGCTGTAGATGTAGTCCTCCACCGTTACCAGGACATGGTAGTGGATGAGTGTGGCTGTAGATGTAGTCCTCCACCGTTACCAGGACATGGTAGTGGATGAGTGTGGCTGTAGATGTAGTCCTCCACCGTTACCAGGACATGGTAGTGGATGAGTGTGGCTGTAGATGTAGTCCTCCACCGTTACCAGGACATGGTAGTGGATGAGTGTGGCTGTAGATGTAGTCCTCCACCGTTACCAGGACATGGTAGTGGATGAGTGTGGCTGTAGATGTAGTCCTCCACCGTTACCAGGACATGGTAGTGGATGAGTGTGGCTGTAGATGTAGTCCTCCACCGTTACCATTGTGTGGCTGTAGATGATAAACAGTGTATTCAGAAAGTATTCAGACCCCTTGACATTTTTCATATTTTGTTACGTTACAGCCTTATTCTAAAATGTATTAAATAAAAAATGTCCACATGAACACACACAATACCCCATAATGACACAATACCCCATAATGACACAATACCCCATAATGACACAATACCCCATAATGACACAATACCCCATAATGACACAATACCCCATAATGACACAATACCCCATAATGACACAATACTCCATAATGACACAATACCCCATAATGACACAATACCCCATAATGACACAATACCCCATAATGACACAATACCCCATAATGACACAATACTCCATAATGACACAATACCCCATAATGACACAATACCCCATAATGACACGATACCCCATAATGACACGATACCCCATAATGACACAATACCCCATAATGACACAATACCCCATAATGACACAATACCCCATAATGACACAACACCCCATAATGACACAATACCCCATAATGACACAATACCCCATAATGACACAATACTCCATAATGACACAATACCCCATAATAACACAATACCCCATAATGACACAATACTCCATGATAACACAATACCCCATAATGACACAATACCCCATAATGACACAATACCCCATAATGACACAATACCCCATAATAACACAATACCCCATAATGACACAATACCCCATAATGACACAATACCCCATAATGACACAACACCCCATAATGACACAATACTCCATAATGACACAATACCCCATAATGACACAATACCCCTTAATGACACAATACCCCATAATAACACAATACCCCATAATGACAGAGCGAAAACAGGTTTTTACAAATGTTTGCAAATTTATAAAAAATAAAAACACATACCTTATTTACATAAGTATTCAGATCCTTTTCTATGAGACTCTATATTGAGCTCAGGTGCATCCTGTTTCCATTGATCATCCTTGAGATGTTTCTACAACTTGATTGGAGTCCACCTGTGGTAAATTCAATTGATTGGACATGATTTGGAAAGACACACACCTGTCTATATAAGGTCCCACAGTTGGCAGTGCATGTCAGAGGAAAAACCTACGGACAATTCGAAGGAATTTTCCGTAGAGCACCGTGTCGGGGAAGGGTACCAAAACATATCTGCAGCATTGAAGGTCCACAAGAACACAGAGGCCTCCATGGTTCTTAAATGGAAGAAGTTTGGAACCACCACTCCTCAGTAAAAGGCACCTAAAGACTCTCAGACCATGAGAATCTAAATTATCTGGTCTGATGAAATCAAGATTGAACTCTGGCCGGAATACCAATTGTCACATCTGGAGGAAATATTGCACCATCCCCACGGTTAAGCATGTTGGTGGAAGCATCATGCTGTGGGGATGTTTGTCAGCGACAGGGACTGGGAGACTAGTTAGGATCGAAAGATGAACGCTGGAAAGTACAGTGAGATCCTTGATGAAACCTGCTCCAGAGCGCTCACCTTCCAAGGTTCACCTTTCAACAGGACAACGACCCTAAGCACAGCCAAGGCAACGCAGGAGTGGCTTTGGGACAAGTCTCTGAATGTCCTTGAGTGGCCCAGCCAGAAACCCCGGACTTGAACCCGATCGAACTACTCTGGAGAGACCTGAAAATAGCTGTGCAGCAACGCTCCCCATCCAACCTGACAGAGCTTGAGAGGATCTGCAGAGAAGAATGGGAGAAACTCCCCAAATACAGGTGTGCCAAGCTTGTAGCGTCCTACCCAAGAAGACTTGAGGCTGTAATCACTGTCAAAGGTGCTTCAACAAAGTACTGAGTAAAGGGTCTGAATACTTATGTAAATGTAATATTTCATTTTTTGAATTTTTTAGAAATAGGTTTTTATAAATAACATTTCTAAAAACCTGTTTTTGCTTTGTCATTATGGGGCATTTTATGAAGATTTATCGGACTGCAACGTAACAAAATGTGGAAAAAGTGAAGGTGAATACTTTCCCAATGTACTGTACATTAGGTGTGAAAAGAAAGAAAATGGCTTGTTGGTTAGTGGAGTGGATTTTAGGAAAGATTGATGTCATGTTTTGTGCATAGCTTTTTTTTTTTTACCATCGAAATATATAGTTCTCTGAATTTGCCTTAGTTTACTGGAAAAAAGCAGAACAGAGTTCCCAGAAACGATGTGGGGAAACTACCCAGGCTACCCGCCACCCATGCTATAAGCAGCAGTCATCTTGTTTGGCCTTCATCCGATGTTGTCAAAAGGTGGTGTTCTTTGACTTCAGCCCTGAACAGTAAAAATTATCTACACTGTGGTTCTAATTCAGAACAATGGTGTTGACGGTTTCACATGTTTAGCTCTGCAGGCAGTTCCATGTAAAAACCACAGTGTCCTAACATGTACAACACTGCTGCATGCAAAGACAGGAAATGCGATGTGGTTTTCTAGATTATGTCGAAGTATCAACAGTGTAGTCTATACACTGTTGTTTTTATGCTGCCTTAACAGCTACTAATATCTCAAATATATTTCTAGATGTTGCATACTAACAGCTCTTTGAGTTGTAGTCATGTGGACTCAAACAGTAGCATAGTTCCTCTCCCTGAGGTGAAAGCAGTATTAAATGGTTTTCCTCATGATGAGTGTTGTTTCTGTGGTTTTCCTGAGCGTACAAAGGGCCTTACTCTACCTGAAGATGTCTGCACTTATGGTCACTCTTTCTCTAGGTAAAGAGTAGTTACATTTTAAACATTATAGTTACAAATAAAAATAAATGTCCCCATTAATCTCCTCACCTTCTTTATTCTGTAAATCAGCAAATACATGTTTTAAGAAAGGTTGTTTATATACATTGATTTCATACTTCATTAATCTGTACATATTATAAAATAAAACCATTAAAATAAAACACATCACTTGTAGAAGCATCATAGTTTTAAAGTGTCAGCAACGTTCATATAGATAGATAGATAGATGATGATAGATAGATAGATAGATAGATAGATAGATAGATAGATAGATAGATAGATAGATAGATAGATAGATAGATAGATAGATACTTTATTGATCCCCGTGGGGAAATTACTTTATCAAGCAGCTAGGAAAAACCCAGGGCAGGTGCAAAATGCCAGAACGAAATACACGTTGGTTAAAAAGGATCTGATCCATTGTGGATGCACATGGTGTGTAAGATATGACAGCGCACTCTAAAAAGCCTGAAAACTTCTTCCATCAATATGTACTAATGATAATAACCCTAATATTTGTATAATGTTAATGAATCAAATTATGATGATAAAGTGAAATACTAAATTCTTGAATTCAGTAGACATGTGCCTCTTTGGTAACAAGTGTTATTTTTTTTAAGCATGTGTAACAATGAGTTAGTACATTCAGTTACAATAGTTGTATGAATGCACGTATTGCACGTACGATTGACTAAATGTAATGATATTGTAACGACCTGATATGGGGTTCTATTTGTTTGGGGTTATGTGTTACATGTGTGTGTGTGTTCTAGTTGTTCTTCCGTTCTGTGGGTGATCTCGCGGGGGTTTAAGGGGATAAATAGGGGCTCGTGTCTTTTCAGTTTCTCTTTTGTTCTTGTCGTGCACCTGAGCGCAGAGCTGTGAATCCTTTGTACCGTAACCATCCATGTTTAGTGGGGTGGGCTGTGGCCAAAACAACAGCCTAGTTTAGGTGATTAAACCTGTGTTCGTCCTAACGTTGTTTCTGACTCGCCTTATTTGTCCCAGCTCGGGACATTACAATACAAAAGATACAACTGACAGGATACTAATATGCATTCCTGAGTGAATGCCTACGTAAGTTAAGTCCAAGAATTACTAGCAATATTGCACGTGATATGATATAACAACTGTACAGGAATATGTATATACAGTCCTGAATGAATGAGTGCTGAATGAATAAGTCCTAAGTGAATGAGTGATTACAGACCAGAGAGTTACTCATGGACGGATGGATGCCTAATTGTTAAACTAGGTCCTAACACCCCAACAGTTCCAGGTGTCGCGACGTTGGGTTCAGTGTCATAAACCCCCCTTTCCTCTCTCTCCCCAAATGGAAGGTTTACGACACCCCGATGAATTCCTTTCTCTAAACTGTTCTATAGAGAGGCTCAGAGAGGCTGCGTCCTCACGTTAAAAGGGCTATCTAGTACCAGAAGACTAAGCCGACCACAGCGTGAGCTAAGGTCAGCGAATGGTTTAACTTGTACTTTATCTAACGAAATCTACATGCCGTGACGACTACCACGATGTCAGAGAACTGAACACTATCTCTACAGACTACCTGCACAGAACGGGGTACTCAAACGTACCCGCTGTAACGAAGATCAAACCACAGAGTCTTCCTTCTTCGACCCATCTACTAAAGCCAGGCTCAAACCTTTCCATTGGGCGGTTGTTAGTGCATATGATAGATGTGAGCCTAGATAGAGAAACGACCGGTCCTTTATCTTTCAACCTTCCCGCCTCCCAAAACTCCTCCCCTTTTCTTTTCTGTAACCGTGATATCGTGGTAGCGGCTAGGGACTCTCCATAATATGATCACTAACCTGTATGATTTCTCCTGTATATATATATATATATATATATATGTAACTCTGTGTGATTCTTTAGCTAGTATATACATTGATAATCACATGTTTTATTGCTGATGAAACATGATTCGCTAGGCTTCTTGCAAATGAGATCTTCCAGAATGAGACTGAATAAGAGCTAACGACCAGCTAACGACCAAGCCCGACAGCATGCATCAAGTTATTTTACCTACAGAATAACCAGCTCTCTGTCTGTCTCAATGGTTCCAAACACAGGGTGAATCTTTCCAGAGTTATCAAAGTTCTCATTAAACGTGTAAATGTGGAGTCTTTCCACTGCATCATAGAAGGATACCTGACCCCCCTCTATGTCTAGGAACACCCCTATCCTAGAGGGTAGAGACTGGTTCAGTTTAATGACTGGTGCAGTTACAGCCATGAGCTCTCCAAGCTGCAGACGCAAGGTCCAGTAACCAGCTTTTGTGTTCAGAGTTGCAAAGCCATTCCTTGGTGCTGACTCGCTAACCACCCCTATCCTCCACTCTGCCTTGCCCCTGACTCCCACCTCCCAGTAATGTCTCCCAAATGTAAAGCCCTGTTTTGCCTGCACACACCACCAGCCATCATACTTGTGGGAACTAGGACTGTATCCATCCCAGGGATTGCAGGCACTCTGAATGATGGTGGCCATTTTCACGCTTTTCCTGTCACGGGACAGTAGGAGACTTGGATTGGCTGTTTTTTCATCTAGAGTGATCTCGGCTGCAAAGAGATTGAACAGATTAAGCTGTTAACCAGAACACTGAAACGAGTCTTTCGTTGTTCTCATTTGAATAATATTTGCGTTGGCAATGAAGCACACCAACCTGACGCTCTCGAAATCCATTTCCAAACTGTAATGAGACAGACACAACATTTAGATCACGTTAGCAATGAAGAGCCACAAAACACATGTTTATTTTTTATTAAGCAGACGTGAACTGTGGGATTTGACGTACTTGAGTCAGGAATGCGATTCAGAGTCACTGAGGGAAAAATATGAAGAAAAACATATTAGATAAATGAACTGATTACTACAATCTATTGACTTCTTTAATAACCAGAGACAATTATTTAGTGTGGAGGTGCTGACTAATGGGGAATAAACTGTAAACTATTAACATAAATAGAGCCGCACACTCTATAAATATAAACTCACAATGTATTGGGTGAAACATCCTGATGTAGGCACAGTAATGCTGAAACATTGGGGTTTTGCCCAATATGCTGTATGATTTATTTTTAGGGCTTCTGTAACAACCACAACCAGTGGTAGCAGACACTCACCTCTGCTTCTGAACCTTTGTTTATTTCTGAACCACTGCTTTACAATGGAACCCTGTAAAAACAACCGCCATGTATATATTACAGTTAAACCTAATTTGAATGTCACTTAAAGAGATATTCAATAGGTCTCTGTTTATGGCTGACCTCCCGTTGTTCCTGTAGCATGCTCCAGATGAGGAGGTCCATGACAGGGAGCATGTTGGGAAGCATCCCCTTCTCCCACTGTCTCTCCAGATCCTGCAGTACTGAACACACATCCTCAGCCAGACACACTGAGTCCTGCGGAGACCCAGAGACATTGGATGATTTTGTAGGATGGTCTCCTTGTATTATGTATCATTGTAATGTTACAGATGACTTTTACGGTCTTCCTCTCACCTGTTCCATATCCTTGAGTGTCCAGGCCCACTCAGACAAGGCTTTCCTGGCTTCCCTCAGTTTCTGTTCCTTGTCTGGTTTTTGTTGATCCAGAGGGTCATCACTCCTCCTGTCTCTTGTGATTTCCTAGTAAACAGCAAGACAGGTGGGTTTTTACAATTCTCTCTGTTCACATTTCTCACAAGTAAATCATACAGTGAGCTCCAATAGTATTGGGACAGTGACACTTCTGTTGTTGTTGTGGCTCTGTACTCCAGCACTTTGATTTTAAATGATACTATGAGGTTAAAGTGCAGACTATCAGCTTTAATTTGAGGGTATTTTCATCCATAACAGGTGAACACTTTTTGTACATAGTCCCTCCATTTTAGGGGACCAAAAGTACTGGGATAAATTCACAGATGTGTATTAAAGTAGTCAAAAGTTTAGTATTTGGTCCCATATTCCCAGCATTCAATGATCACATCCAGCTTGTGATTCTACAAACTTGTTGGACGTATTTACTGTTGGTTTTAGTTGTTTCATATTACTTTGTTCCCAATAGAAATGAATGGTAAATAATATATTGTGTCATTTTATTGTAAATAAGAATAGAATATGTTTCTAAACACGTCTACATTAATATGGATGCTACCATGATTATAGTCCTGAATGAACCGTGAATAATGATGACTGAGAAAGTTAGACGCACAAATATCATATTCCCCAAAAAGATGCTAACCTCCCCTGTTATTGTAATGGTGAGAGGTTAGCATGTCTTGGGGGTATTATATTATATTAATGCTAACCTCCCCTGTTATTGTAATGGTGAGAGGTTAGCATGTCTTGGGGGTATTATATTATATTAATGCTAACCTTCCCCTGTTATTGTAATGGTGAGAGGTTAGCATGTCTTGGGGGTATTATATTATATTAATGCTAACCTCCCCTGTTATTGTAATGGTGAGAGGTTAGCATGTCTTGGGGGTATTATATTATATTAATGCTAACCTCCCCTGTTATTGTAATGGTGAGAGGTTAGCATGTCTTGGGGGTATTATATTATATTAATGCTAACCTCCCCTGTTATTGTAATGGTGAGAGGTTAGCATGTCTTGGGGGTATTATATTATATTAATGCTAACCTCCCCGGTTATTGTAATGGTAAGAGGTTAGCATGTCTTGGGAGTATTATATTATATTAATGCTAACCTCCCCTGTTATTGTAATGGTGAGAGGTTAGCATGTCTTGGGGGTATTATATTATATTAATGCTAACCTCCCCTGTTATTGTAATGGTGAGAGGTTAGCATGTCTTGGGGGTATTATATTATATTAATGCTAACCTCCCCGGTTATTGTAATGGTAAGAGGTTAGCATGTCTTGGGAGTATTATATTATATTAATGCTAACCTCCCCTGTTATTGTAATGGTGAGAGGTTAGCATGTCTTGGGGGTATTATATTATATTAATGCTAACCTCCCCTGTTATTGTAATGGTGAGAGGTTAGCATGTCTTGGGGGTATTATATTATATTAATGCTAACCTCCCCTGTTATTGTAATGGTGAGAGGTTAGCATGTCTTGGGGGTATTATATTATATTAATGCTAACCTCCCCTGTTATTGGAATGGTGAGAGGTTAGCATGTCTTGGGGGTATTATATTATATTAATGCTAATCTCCCCTGTTATTGTAATGGTGAGAGGTTAGCATGTCTTGGGGGTATTATATTATATTAATGCTAACCTCCCCTGTTATTGTAATGGTGAGAGGTTAGCATGTCTTGGGGGTATTATATTATATTAATGCTAACCTCCCCTGTTATTGTAATGGTGAGAGGTTAGCATGTCTTGGGGGTATTATATTATATTAATGCTAACCTCCCCTATTATTGTAATGGTGAGAGATTAGCATGTCTTGGGGTTATGATATTATATTAATGCTAACCTCCCCTGTTATTGTAATGGTGAGAGGTTAGCATGTCTTGGGGTATTATATTATATTAATGCTAACCTCCCCTGTTATTGTAATGGTGAGAGGTTAGCATGTCTTGGGGGTATTATATTATATTAATGCTAACCTCCCCTATTATTGTAATGGTGAGAGGTTAGCATGTCTTGGGGTTATGATATTATATTAATGCTAACCTCCCCTGTTATTGTAATGGTGAGAGATTAGCATGTCTTGGGGTTATGATATTATATTAATGCTAACCTCCCCTGTTATTGTAATGGTGAGAGGTTAGCATGTCTTGGGGGTATTATATTATATTAATGCTAACCTCCCCTGTTATTGTAATGGTGAGAGGTTAGCATGTCTTGGGGGTATTATATTATATTAATGCTAACCTCCCCTATTATTGTAATGGTGAGAGGTTAGCATGTCTTGGGGTTATGATATTATATTAATGCTAACCTCCCCTGTTATTGTAATGGTGAGAGATTAGCATGTCTTGGGGTTATGATATTATATTAATGCTAACCTCCCCTGTTATTGTAATGGTGAGAGGTTAGCATGTCTTGGGGGTATTATATTAATGCTAATCTCCCCTGTTATTGTAATGGTGAGAGGTTAGCATGTCTTGGGGGTATTATATTATATTAATGCTAACCTCCCCTGTTATTGTAATGGTGAGAGGTCAGCATGTCTTGGGGGTATTATATTAATGCTAACCTCCCCTGTTATTGTAATGGTGAGAGGTCAGCATGTCTTGGGGGTATTATATTAATGCTAACCTCCCCTGTTATTGTAATGGTGAGAGGTCAGCATGTCTTGGGGGTATTATATTATATTAATGCTAACCTCCCCTGTTATTGTAATGGTGAGAGGTCAGCATGTCTTGGGGGTATTATATTATATTAATGCTAACCTCCCCTGTTATTGTAATGGTGAGAGGTCAGCATGCCTTGGGGGTATTATATTATATTAATGCTAACCTCCCCTGTTATTGTAATGGTGAGAGGTCAGCATGTCTTGGGGGTATTATATTAATGCTAACCTCCCCTGTTATTGTAATGGTGAGAGGTCAGCATGTCTTGGGGGTAATATATTATATTAATGCTAACCTCCCCTGTTATTGTAATGATAAGAGGTAAGCATGCCTTGGGGGTATTATATTATATTAATGCTAACCTCCCCTATTATTGTAATGGTGAGAGGTTAGCATGTCTTGGGGGTATTATATTATATTAATGCTAATCTCCCCTGTTATTGTAATGGTGAGAGGTTAGCATGTATTGGGTGTATTATATTATATTAATGCTAACCTCCCCTGTTATTGTAATGGTGAGAGGTTAGCATGTCTTGGGGGTATTATATTATATTAATGCTAACCTCCCCTGTTATTGTAATGGTGAGAGGTTAGCATGTCTTGGGGGTATTATATTATATTAATGCTAACCTCCCCTGTTATTGTAATGGTGAGAGGTTAGCATGTCTTGGGGGTATGATATTATATTAATGCTAACCTCCCCGGTTATTAAAATGGTGAGAGGTTAGCATGTCTTGGGGGTATTATATTATATTAATGCTAACCTCCCCTGTTATTGTAATGGTGAGAGGTTAGCATGTCTTGGGGTTATGATATTATATTAATGCTAACCTCCCCTGTTATTGTAATGGTGAGAGGTTAGCATGTCTTGGGGGTATTATATTATATTAATGCTAACCTCCCCTGTTATTGTAATGGTGAGAGGTTAGCATGTCTTGGGGGTATGATATTATATTAATGCTAACCTCCCCTGTTATTGTAATGGTGAGAGGTTAGCATGTCTTGGGGGTATGATATTATATTAATGCTAACCTCCCCTGTTATTGTAATGGTGAGAGGTTAGCATGTCTTGGGGGTATTATATTATATTAATGCTAACCTCCCCTGTTATTGTAATGGTGAGAGGTTAGCATGTCTTGGGGGTATTATATTATATTAATGCTAACCTCCCCTGTTATTGTAATGGTGAGAGGTTAGCATGTCTTGGGGGTATGATATTATATTAATGCTAACCTCCCCTGTTATTGTAATGGTGAGAGGTTAGCATGTCTTGGGGGTATGATATTATATTAATGCTAACCTCCCCTGTTATTGTAATGGTGAGAGGTTAGCATGTCTTGGGGGTATGATATTATATTAATGCTAACCTCCCCTGTTATTGGAATGGTGAGAAGTTAGCATGTCTTGGGGGTATTATATTATATTAATGCTAACCTCCCATGTTGTTGTAATGGTGAGAGGTTAGCATGTCTTGGGGGTATTATATTATATTAATGCTAACCTCCCCTGTTATTGTAATGGTGAGAGGTCAGCATGTCTTGGGGGTATTATATTATATTAATGCTAACCTCCCCTGTTATTGTAATGGTGAGAGGTTAGCATGTCTTGGGGGTATTATATTATATTAATGCTAACCTCCCCTGTTATTGTAATGGTGAAAGGTTAGCATGTCTTGGGGGTATGATATTATATTAATGCTAACCTCCCCTGTTATTGTAATGGTGAGAGGTTAGCATGTCTTGGGGGTATTATATTATATTAATGCTAACCTCCCCTGTTATTGTAATGGTGAGAGGTTAGCATGTCTTGGGTGTATTATATTATATTAATGCTAACCTCCCCTGTTATTGTAATGGTGAGAGGTTAGCATGTTTTGGGGGTATTATATTATATTAATGCTAACCTCCCCTGTTATTGTAATGGTGAGAGGTTAGCATGTCTTGGGGGTATGATATTATATTAATGCTAACCTCCCCTGTTATTGTAATGAAGTAACACTGTGTGTTACTTCATCCAGAGCAACTGGCTGTCAACACTGTATGTTACTTCATCCAGAGCAACTGGCTGTCAACACTGTATGTTACTTCATCCAGAGCAACTGGCTGTCAACACTTTATGTTACTTCATCCAGAGCAACTGGCTGTCAACACTGTATGTTACTTCATCTAGAGCAACTAGCTGTCAACACTGTATGTTACTTCATCTAGAGCAACTGGCTGTCAACACTGTATGTTACTTCATCCAGAGCAACTGGCTGTCAACACTGTGTGTTACTTCATCCAGAGCAACTGGCTGTCAACACTGTGTGTTACTTCATCCAGAGCAACTGGCTGTCAACACTGTGTTACTTCATCCAGAGCAACTGGTTGTCAACACTGTGTGTTACTTCATCCAGAGCAACTGGCTGTCAACACTGTATGTTACTTCATCCAGAGCAACTGGCTGTCAACACTGTATGTTACTTCATCCAGAGCAACTGGCTGTCAACACTGTGTGTTACTTCATCCAGAGCAACTGGCTGTCAACACTATGTTACTTCATCCAGAGCAACTGGCTGTCAACACTGTTACTTCATCCAGAGCAACTGGCTGTCAACACTGTGTGTTACTTCATCCAGAGCAACTGGCCGTCAACACTTTATGTTACTTCATCCAGAGCAACTGGCTGTCAACACTGTGTGTTACTTCATCCAAAGCAACTGGCTGTCAACACTTTGTTACTTCATCCAGAGCAACTGGCTGTCAACACTGTGTGTTACTTCATCCAGAGCAACTGGCTGTCAACACTGTGTTACTTCATCCAGAGCAACTGGCTGTCAACACTATGTTACTTCATCCAGAGCAACTGGCTGTCAACACTGTGTTACTTCATCCAGAGCAACTGGCTGTCAACACTGTGTTACTTCATCCAGAGCAACTGGCTGTCAACACTGTGTGTTACTTCATCCAGAG
Source organism: Thymallus thymallus (assembly GCA_023634145.1). Classification (NCBI taxonomy): domain Eukaryota; kingdom Metazoa; phylum Chordata; class Actinopteri; order Salmoniformes; family Salmonidae; genus Thymallus; species Thymallus thymallus. The sequence continues at coordinate 40,174,317 of CM042382.1, forward strand.
CAACTGGCTGTCAACACTGTGTTACTTCATCCAGAGCAACTAGCTGTCAACACTGTATGTTACTTCATCTAGAGCAACTGGCTGTCAACACTGTATGTTACTTCATCCAGAGCAACTGGCTGTCAACACTGTGTGTTACTTCATCCAGAGCAACTGGCTGTCAACACTGTGTGTTACTTCATCCAGAGCAACTGGCTGTCAACACTGTGTTACTTCATCCAGAGCAACTGGTTGTCAACACTGTGTGTTACTTCATCCAGAGCAACTGGCTGTCAACACTGTATGTTACTTCATCCAGAGCAACTGGCTGTCAACACTGTATGTTACTTCATCCAGAGCAACTGGCTGTCAACACTGTGTGTTACTTCATCCAGAGCAACTGGCTGTCAACACTATGTTACTTCATCCAGAGCAACTGGCTGTCAACACTGTTACTTCATCCAGAGCAACTGGCTGTCAACACTGTGTGTTACTTCATCCAGAGCAACTGGCCGTCAACACTTTATGTTACTTCATCCAGAGCAACTGGCTGTCAACACTGTGTGTTACTTCATCCAAAGCAACTGGCTGTCAACACTTTGTTACTTCATCCAGAGCAACTGGCTGTCAACACTGTGTGTTACTTCATCCAGAGCAACTGGCTGTCAACACTGTGTGTTACTTCATCCAGAGCAACTGGCTGTCAACACTATGTTACTTCATCCAGAGCAACTGGCTGTCAACACTGTGTTACTTCATCCAGAGCAACTGGCTGTCAACACTGTGTTACTTCATCCAGAGCAACTGGCTGTCAACACTGTGTGTTACTTCATCCAGAGCAACTGGCTGTCAACACTGTGTTACTTCATCCAGAGCAACTGGCTGTCAACACTGTGTGTTACTTCATCCATAGCAACTGGCTGTCAAAACTGTGTGTTACTTCATCCAGAGCAACTGGCTGTCAACACTGTGTGTTACTTCATCCAGAGCAAATGGCTGTCAACACTTTGTGTTACTTCGTCCAGAGCAACTGGCTGTCAACACTGTATGTTACTTCATCCAGAGCAACTGGCTGTCAACACTGTGTTACTTCATCCAGAGCAACTGGCTGTCAACACTGTGTGTTACTTCATCCAGAGCAACTGGCTGTCAACACTTTGTTACTTCATCCAGAGCAACTGGCTGTCAACACTGTGTGTTACTTCATCCAGAGCAACTGGCTGTCAACACTGTGTGTTACTTCATCCAGAGCAACTGGCTGTCAACACTGTATGTTACTTCATCCAGAGCAACTGGCTGTCAACACTGTGTTACTTCATCCAGAGCAACTGGCTGTCAACACTGTATGTTACTTCATCCAAAGCAACTAGCTGTCAACACTGTGTGTTACTTCATCCAGAGCAACTGGCTGTCAACACTGTGTGTTACTTCATCCAGAGCAAATGGCTGTCAACACTGTGTTACTTCATCCAGAGCAACTGGCTGTCAACACTGTATGTTACTTCATCCAGAGCAACTGGCTGTCAACACTGTATGTTACTTCATCCAGAGCAACTGGCTGTCAACACTGTATGTTACTTCATCCAGAGCAACTGGCTGTCAACACTGTATGTTACTTCATCCAGAGCAACTGGCTGTCAACACTGTATGTTACTTCATCCAGAATAACTGGCTGTCAACACTGCATGTTACTTCATCCAGAATAACTGGCTGTCAACAATCTATGAAAAAAAAAAAAAAGGACTAAGCTTAATATGTGTCCGTAGTAACTGTCCCATGGTGTATGTATTATTTACCTGTTGAGTCTGTGAGTGTTTCAGTTCCTCAGCCCACTGCAGTATAACGTCTTGACGTTCCTCTTGACAAGATCCATCCTCACTCACTCTGGTCAGAAGGGAGGTCTTGCTGATCTGTGAGGAATGGTACAGGACTGGTTATGACTCATGACCAGGTAAGGTAAGATATGATCACATACCTTCTTCTCTATACAGACTGACTTACCTGAACTATCTTGCTCAGTTCAGCAGCAAGATCTCTGATGATTAATTTAGACTCATCCAAGGTGAAATCTTCTTTCCCTTTGTCAGTTCCCTAAGGAAAGAGGAACAACTAATTACTACTGTCTATTCCACATCATGGTGACTCTACTACTGTCTACTCCACATCACGGTGACTCTACTACTGTCTACTCCACATCATGGTGACTCTACTACTGTCTACTCCACATCACGGTGACTCTACTACTGTCTACTCCACATCACGGTGACTCTACTACTGTCTACTCCACATCACAGTGACTCTACTACTGTCTACTCCACATCATGGTGACTCTACTACTGTCTACTCCACATCATGGTGACTCTACTACTGTCTACTCCACATCATGGTGACTCTACTACTGTCTACTCCACATCATGGTGACTCTACTACTGTCTACTCCACATCATGGTGACTCTACTACTGTCTACTCCACATCATGGTGACTCTACTACTGTCTACTCCACATCATGGTGACTCTACTACTGTCTACTCCACATCATGGTGACTCTACTACTGTCTACTCCACATCATGGTGACTCTACTACTGTCTACTCCACATCATGGTGACTCTACTACTGTCTACTCCACATCACGGTGACTCTACTACTGTCTACTCCACATCACGGTGACTCTACTACTGTCTACTCCACATCACGGTGACTCTACTACTGTCTACTCCACATCACGGTGACTCTACTACTGTCTACTCCACATCATGGTGACTCTACTACTGTCTACTCCACATCATGGTGACTCTACTACTGTCTACTCCACATCATGGTGACTCTACTACTGTCTACTCCACATCACGGTGACTCTACTACTGTCTACTCCACATCATGGTGACTCTACTACTGTCTACTCCACATCATGGTGACTCTACTACTGTCTACTCCACATCACGGTGACTCTACTACTGTCTACTCCACATCATGGTGACTCTACTACTGTCTACTCCACATCATGGTGACTCTACTACTGTCTACTCCACATCATGGTGACTCTACTACTGTCTACTCCACATCATGGTGACTACTACTGTCTACTCCACATCATGGTGACTCTACTACTGTCTACTCCACATCATGGTGACTCTACTACTGTCTACTCCACATCATGGTGACTCTACTACTGTCTACTCCACATCATGGTGACTCTACTACTGTCTACTCCACATCACGGTGACTCTACTACTGTCTACTCCACATCATGGTGACTACTACTGTCTACTCCACATCATGGTGACTCTACTACTGTCTACTCCACATCATGGTGACTCTACTACTGTCTACTCCACATCATGGTGACTCTACTACTGTCTACTCCACATCATGGTGACTACTACTGTCTACTCCACATCATGGTGACTCTACTACTGTCTACTCCACATCATGGTGAATCTACTACTGTCTACTCCACATCATGGTGACTACTACTGTCTACTCCACATCATGGTGACTCTACTACTGTCTACTCCACATCATGGTGACTCTACTACTGTCTACTCCACATCATGGTGACTTTACTGTGGTATGTCTACGTTGTTTAAGCAGTAGACATACTATGTATTTAATTCACCTTACCTTTATTTGTGCAAGCAAGTTAAGCACTTTACTCATGAGGACTTCCTTTGCAAACTGTCAAATAGAATAAAGTTTGGACATTACAAGGAGTGTTGCTGGTTTGAGAACATTTCATACTGTAGATGACTGGCATTGAAAAGACTGGTTTGATCACAATGCATTCCTGTCAAGAATAGATGCCCTGGTTGTATCTGTATCTTGCCTCGCACCTGTTTCACTTCTTAGATTGCATCAGAAAATAATGGTTTGGCTGCAAAGTGGCTCTTTCACAAGGTATTACGGTTAATTTAAACCAATGTTGGGGTTCCTGTTTCGTTGGAGAAGAAATTCATGACCTAAACATTGGTTTAAGTGAACTGTGTTAAAAAAAGGTGTATTATACAGAGCATTCGGAAAGTATTCAGACCCCTTCACTTTTTACACATTTTGTTACGTTACAGACTTATTCTAAAAATAATGTAATTGTTTTTTCCCCTCATCAATCTACACACAAAACCCCATCATGACAAAGCAAACATTGTAATTTTTTAAATTTTTGCTAATTTATTTTAAAAAATTAAAAAATAAATAGTACATTTACATAAGTATTCAGACTCTTTACTCAGTACTTTGTTGAAGCACCTTTGGCAGCGATTACAGCCTCAAATCTTCTTGGTTATGACGCTACAAGCTTGGCACACCTGTAGTCTTGGAAGGACCCTGCTTCATTCTCCCGGCAGGCTAAGTATAATCTGTTTGAACCTGTAAACTGTGTTGGTTCTGTCTGTCTGTCCCAGTTAGTTAGTAAGCTACCTAGTCTGTGTCAACTGCTCATTTGCTTAAGAAGTGTTAGTGATTGCTACCCATTCAAAGTGGGTGCAGGTCCATCCACTTCTTTTGTTCTCTGCAGATTACAACTTAATAGGAGGGGGAGTGGCTACACCTGTGCTAGGCAATTAGCTTGTGAACCATCAGATCCTCCTCTCCACCCTCTCTGAGATGGGCATCTCCGGCGCTGCACACTCTTGGATTGCGTCCTCCTAACAGGTCGCTCCTATCAGGTGGCGTAGCGAGAATGTGTCTCCGCACCACGTGCTCTCACCACTGGTGTCCCCCAGGGCTCTGTTCTAGGCCCTCTCCTATTCTCTCTATACACCAAGTCACTTGGCTCTGTCATATCCTCACATGGTCTCTCCTATCATTGCTACGCAGACGACACTCAATACATTTTCTCCTTTCCCCCTTATGATAACCAGGTGGCGAATCGCATCTCTGCATGTCTGGCAGACATATCAGTTTGGATGTCGGATCACCACCTCAAGCTGAACCTCGGCAAGACGGAGCTGCTCTTCCTCCCGGGGAAGGACTGCCTGCTCTATGATCTCGCCATCACAGTTGACAACTCCTTTGTGTCCTCCTCCCAGAGTGCAAAAAACCTTGGTGTGACCCTGGACAACTCCCTGTCATTCTCTGTTAACATCAAAGAACCTTGGTGTGACCCTGGACAACACCCTGTCATTCTCTGATAACATCAAAGAACCTTGGTGTGACCCTGGATAACACCCTGTCATTCTCTGATAACATCAAAGAACCTTGGTGTGACCCTGGACAACACCCTGTCATTCTCTGATAACATCAAAGAACCTTGGTGTGACCCTGGACAACACCCTGTCATTCTCTGATAACATCAAAGAACCTTGGTGTGACCCTGGACAACACCCTGTCATTCTCTGTTAACATCAAAGAACCTTGGTGTGACCCTGGACAACACCCTGTCATTCTCTGTTAACATCAAAGAACCTTGGTGTGACCCTGGACAACACCCTGTCATTCTGTTAACATCAAAGAACCTTGGTGTGACCCTGGACAACACCCTGTCATTCTCTGATAACATCAAAGAACCTTGGTGTGACCCTGGACAACATCCTGTCATTCTCTGTTAACATCAAAGTGGTGACCCGATCCTGCAGGTTCATGCTCTACAACATTCGCAGACTATGACCCTACCTTACACAGAATGCGGCACAGGTCCTAATCCAGACACTTGTCATCTCCTGTCTGGATTACTGTAACTCTCTGTTGTCTGGGCTCCCTGCCTGCACCATTAAACCCCTACAACTTATCCAGAACGCTGCAGCCCGTCTGGTGTTCAACCTTCCCAAGTTCTCTCATGTCACCCCGCTCCTCTGAACACTCAACTGGCTTCCAGTTGAAGCTCGCATCTACTACAAAACCATGGTGCTTGCCTACAGAGCTGTGAGGAAAACGGCACCTCCTTACCTCCAGGCTCTGATCAGACCCTACACCCAAACGAGGACACTACGTTCATCCACCTCTTGCCTGCTAGCCCCCCTAGCACAGTTCGGGCTCATCCCAGCCAAAGCTATGCACCCCAATGGTGGAACAAGCTCCCCCACGACAGCGGAGTCACTGACCACCTTCCGGAGACACTTGAAACCCGACCTCTAAGGAATAGTATAACAGTAATCCTTCCACCCCCCCCCCCCCCCCCCCAATTTAAATAAATAAAAATAAACTTTACTGACACTTGTCTTTCGTCTAAACAAACACTTATTTCCCTGCTAGCACTGCCTTTCCTCACAGCTGCTTGTTTTAACAAATGTACTAACTGTGATGGAGATGTGTTTGTCCCTCTGTCTATCCTAAGTTGAATGCACCAATTTGTAAGTCGCTCTGGATAAGAACGTCTGCTAAATGACTCAAATGTAAATGTATTTGGGGAGTTTCTCCCATTCTTCTCTGCAGATCCTCTCAAGCTCTGTTAGGTTGGATGGGGAGAATCGCTGTATAGCTATTTTCAGGTCTCTCCCGAGATGTTAGAGTCCAGGCTCTGGCTGGGCCACTCAAGGACATTCAGAGACTTGTCCCGAAGCCACTCCTGCGTTGTCTTGGCTGTTTACTTAGGGCCGTTGTCCTGTTGGAAAGTGAACCTTCGCCCCAGTCTGAGGTCCTGAGTGCTCTGGAGCAGGTTTTCATCAAGGATACTTTGCTTCTTTAATCTTGGCCTCGATCCTGACTAGTCTCCCAGTCCCTGCCGCTGAAAAACGTCCCCAAGCATGATGCTGCCACCACCATGCTTCACCATAGGGATGGTGCCGGATTTCCTCCAGACGTAACGCTTAAAATTCAGGCCAAAGAGTTCAATCTTGGTTTCATCAGACCAGAGAATCTTGTTTCTCATGGTCTGAGAGTCATTAAGTGCCTTTTTGCAAACTCTAAGCGGGCTGTCATGTGCCTTTTACTGAGGAGTGGCTTCTGTCTGGCCACTCTACCATAAAGGCCTGATTGGTGGAGTGCTGCAGAGATGGTTGTCCTTCTGGAAGCTTCTCCGATCTCCACAGAAGAACTCTGGAGCTCTGTCAGAGTGACCATCGGGTTCTTGGTCACCTCCCTGACCAAGGCCCTTCTCCCCCGATTGCTCAGTTTGGCCGGGCGGCCAGCTCTAGGTTCCAAACTTCTTCAATTTAAGAATGATGGAGGCCACTGTGTTCTTGGGGACCTTCAATGCTGCAGAAATGTTTTGGTACCCTTCCCCAGATCTGTGCATCGACACAATCCTGTCTCGGAGCTCTACGGACAATTCCTTCGACCTCATGGCTTGGTTTTTGCTCTGACATGCCCTGTCAACTGGGGGACCTTATATAGACAGGTGTGTGCCTTTCCAAATCATATCCAATAAATTGAATTTACCACAGGTGGACTCCAATCAAGTTGTAGAAACATCTCAAGGATGATCAATGGAAACAGGATGCACCTGAGCAAAGGGTCTGAATACTTATTTACATAAGGTATTTTTGTTTTTTTTTATCTAAAAACCTGTTATCGCTTTGTCATTTTAGGGTATTTTGTGTAGATTTCTTAGGATTATTATTATTTTTTTAAATTCCATTTTAGAATAAGGCTGTAACGTAACAAAATGTAGAAAAAGTCAAGGTGTCTCAATACTTTCCAAACACACAGTATATCTGTCTGTTATGATCGAAACTGAAACCTCCATAACTATTTATGGTAAGAGTTGTTTACCAGGAACTACACAGCTCATAGTGACAGGGTGTCTGAGCATGTAAAGCATATCAGATCTTCTCCATGAGAAAGACAACACCCTGAGCTGAGAGGAAGTGCACATTCCACTGAGATACACAGTGAATTTCGACAAAATAATTCTCTAACATTTGACTATATATTACCTTGTGAAAGCTCATTAATGGTTTGTTGAAAGGTTGTGAAGAACTGGTTCTGCGGTTCTCTTTTTTGCAGGTACTTCCAAAGTTGCCATAACTACCACCAACTCTAAGTGTGTCTGCAACAATTTGAGTCAGGTGTAGAAAAATAAGTTATTGCGATAAATAACATCTTCAAAAGATGCACTTTGCACTCTTTGTTGGTCTACTTCTAGTAGTTATTTAATGAAGCAATAACCCTTCAGAAAACAGTTTTATCAGCTGTAAATGTCAACATACCAGCCATCTGTGAAGCCATCTTTTCCCTAGAATGATGCCTTTAAACCCAGTGAGAGTATAGAATCATTTTCAGTAGTCCTGTTGTTCGTCAACATCCAGAGAATGAAGAACCTGTTTTGATTATGGTGTGTTTAGTCTCAAACTCCACACACTGGTCCATTTCACACAATGTTGGTTTAAAACAATGAATAAACCGAAAGTGAAACGGAACACAGTAATGCAGCTTTATTCCGATTACGAACTGTAACGACAGTATAAAACAACTTCAAAACTATTACAATACCGTACAATTGAACCCAAATATAAAACGAGAAATCAGAATAAAGTAATAAACAGTGAAAAATAAAAAGTAGACCCCTTCTATAATGTAGACCTGTGGGGAGCAGCCCAGTCTGTGATCAACTGAAAACAGTATCGAAACAAATGCCGCGTTCAAAACAACTCGGAAATATCCAACTTGTAGAAAGATAAGGTTCTGAGTGTTACAGTTGAGAGGAATATGTTAGTTAATGTAGAGACAAACAATGATGCATATCGTTTTGTCATAATGTTAATCTGGCTGGCTTTATGGTATTGTGACATGAGTATGACATTGTGATTCATGTTGGGATTCCTGAAACAACCAGCAAACCAGACTGTCGTCTTGTGAAACGTCTCGCTAAAGCATTTACTGCTAATTCAATGTACAGTTGTGTAAGCCTGCTTTGCTGATATTTGCCATACAATGCAGATGAAGAAACATAGCTAGCTAACTATTTTCTTGCTTATTGTGTAGTGGAAGATAAAAGTACCTGTATGCCTATGGATGTGTAACTAGATGTGTAGCCGATCTGTGTATGGACGTTTGGTATAAATATTAGTTCAGAACCTATCTATGAACCTCAGCTATCATAGCCAGTTTTATCAACTTCAAGTCTGCATGACATTAATGAAGCCAATGGCTTGAGTAGAATATAATTTAACTGTGCCAAGGATGCAAGTAGTATACATGTAGTTATTACCATGCATGAGATCCCCACATTGTAGCCTGTACATTTAATATATTCACTGATCATGTATTCTACCTTGGCAAATAAAGGTGCAGTTCAGGTATGAATGTGAGATTATTTTTCAGTCATATCCAATACCAGGAGTATCAAATACCAGTCTTTGAATGATGCTGTGTCTGCATGTATATATTACAATTATACACTTCAACAGTGTTTACCAATCTTGGTCCAGAGACAATGGTTACACTCTGATAAACACAGGATAGGTGTAGTATTTCATCAAATGAGAGACTTAATTTCAAAGAATGTGAAACGAAGGTTATCTTAAGAGCGGGTGATGTGGCGATAACGGGACTGGCTTCCTCTCTCACATCAAAACATACCTGCAGACGAGAGACAGATGGATAGAGAGATGATTAAGCCTTGTTTTTTAAATTCTAACCCAGTCAGTCATTATAATCATCAGAAGGTGAAATGTTAAACTGACCTGGGATCATTAACTCTGGGACTACTACATCTCTATCTGTATTTAACTGACCTGGGATCATTAACTCTGGGACTACTACATCTCTATCTGTATTTAACTGACCTGGGATCATTACCTCTGGGACTACTACATCTCTATCTGTATTAAACTGACCTGGGATCATTAACTCTGGGACTACTACATCTCTATCTGTATTAAACTGACCTGGGATCATTAACTCTGGGACTACTACATCTCTATCTGTATTTAACTGACCTGGGATCATTAACTCTGGGACTACTACATCTCTATCTGTATTTAACTGACCTGGGATCATTAACTCTGGGACTACTACATCTCTATCTGTATTTAACTGACCTGGGATCATTAACTCTGGGACTACTACATCTCTATCTGTATTAAACTGACCTGGGATCATTAACTCTGGGACTACTACATCTCTATCTGTATTAAACTGACCTGGGATCATTAACTCTGGGACTACTACATCTCTATCTGTATTTAACTGACCTGGGATCATTAACTCTGGGACTACTACATCTCTATCTGTATTTAACTGACCTGGGATCATTACCTCTGGGACTACTACATCTCTATCTGTATTAAACTGACCTGGGATCATTAACTCTGGGACTACTACATCTCTATCTGTATTTAACTGACCTGGGATCATTAACTCTGGGACTACTACATCTCTATCTGTATTTAACTGACCTGGGATCATTAACTCTGGGACTACTACATCTCTATCTGTATTAAACTGACCTGGGATCATTAACTCTGGGACTACTACATCTCTATCTGTATTAAACTGACCTGGGATCATTAACTCTGGGACTACTACATCTCTATCTGTATTTAACTGACCTGGGATCATTAACTCTGGGACTACTACATCTCTATCTGTATTTAACTGACCTGGGATCATTAACTCTGGGACTACTACATCTCTATCTGTATTTAACTGACCTGGGATCATTAACTCTGGGACTACTACATCTCTATCTGTATTAAACTGACCTGGGATCATTAACTCTGGGACTACTACATCTCTATCTGTATTAAACTGACCTGGGATCATTAACTCTGGGACTACTACATCTCTATCTGTATTTAACTGACCTGGGATCATTAACTCTGGGACTACTACATCTCTATCTGTATTTAACTGACCTGGGATCATTAACTCTGGGACTACTACATCTCTATCTGTTTTAAACTGACCTGGGATCATTAACTCTGGGACTACTACATCTCTATCTGTTTTAAACTGACCTGGGATCATTAACTCTGGGACTACTACATCTCTATCTGTATTTAACTGACCTGGGATCATTAACTCTGGGACTACTACATCTCTATCTGTATTTAACTGACCTGGGATCATTAACTCTGGGACTACTACATCTCTATCTGTATTAAACTGACCTGGGATCATTAACTCTGGGACTACTACATCTCTATCTGTATTAAACTGACCTGGGATCATTAACTCTGGGACTACTACACACACACCACACACACAGCTGCAGTCTTACTTAGTCTTAATAGACTGTTTTGTTTTTGTACAGACATCACACCCTTACCTAAACAGCACCCTCACCTAAACAGCACCCTGACAAGTAGAAATCAAAGGGAGAGAAACTGGGAATTGAATAACTGCAGGTGACATAGCTAAGTAAATGGAAGAATACTCTTATTGCAATGTGGATGGCTCTTAAAAGAGCCTTTGGTTGTGCATAGTGTAGTCTATGGTGTTGCCAGGGAACAGCACCCTCTTTGAAGAAGTAGGAGGTGAAGATCTCCGGCACACTGATTGCCTCTTGCTGCGTTGTTGGACCCCATCCTTGAAACATCCTGCAGAGCAGCAGACTTCTCTGGCACACGGCGGAGAGCTGCAGATCCGCTCCTGGTCCTCGTGTCCATCCTCATGAATTCCTCCAGGAGGCAGTCCCAGATGGCCCTACAAGGTAACTGTAGGCAATCGTTTTGAAGGAATCTCCAGTTACAAGATATCTGTAGGAATATGGAAGATAATGTCATTATTAGACTTTTACATCACCAGGTCATTGTGGATTACTAAAGTATATTATCCCTTATAACAAATCATGATAACATTGGATAGATAGATGCATGTGCACACACATGTGCATGTGCAGCATGTAACAATAGCAGGATCATATCAAGGATAGTGTCACAAATGAATACATAAATACCACTTGAAGCTTGATGATGAGTTGATCATTTGAATCAGCTGTGCAGTGATTTCAATATACTCAAATCAGACCGCTCTGAATATTATGTTACTATTATCTCATTCTCACTTCTAAGGACTGGAACTACACCTGCCCTCTCCAAAGTAGCCTACTCTCTCACTTTGACAGTTGGGGTTGCTATCCTTTCGCCCTCCTCCATGGCTGTTAGGTAGCTACCAACAAATGCATTTTTTTTTTACAGTGATAAATACATCAAGGTAGCTAGCTAATATGAAGTTAGGTAGCTGGTGATATGTAATTCACTTAGTTAGCTATTTATACAGTATGTAAAGTTGGCTAGATAGCTAGCTAGCTACGTTAGCAGCTCATTTGAGTTAGCCTGCACTGTAACTTAGATAGCTAATAATACATTATTTTATTTTTTTCTTTATTTTTAAAAATTAATTTACTTACTTGAATATGTAGACGATTGGAAACCGGGCAGCAAAGTTTGTTAGTCACCAGAGCGGTTTAGAGCATATTACTATTCACCCATTTAATAACCACACCTTCATACAAACTTGCTATGCTGAATTATTGACGCACAATCTAACGTGCTGCCACATCCTACCAGCACGCCCACAAGCGAGCCGCTCTGCGCGGCCTAAGCGGCAATTTACCGCGTGATAGTTGGCATGGGGCGTAACGTGGCAGAGACTCGCACTTGAGCCTTTTACTTTCGGCTTTGGTCCACCAGCTTCAAACAGCTGTAAAAACTATATTTTTTGGTATTGAACAGATATTCTAAAGCGATGTATATTGTAAAATAAGACACTGCTAAATTCAGTTCTTGTTTTCTCACATAAACGGAAATTGAGTGAAAAGTGTAGAATTTTAGCAACCAGGAAACGGCAGCTTGCCCCGGTTTCCACTAGATAACACAGCCACAAAGTCAGCTGTCCGTTTCGAATATCACAGCCAATCACAACTCAGTGTCAAGTGGTAATGTGAAACACGATCCTTCCGCTACTACTGCAGGTATGTTGTTGCCATTTTCTGACATTCCACATGTAAGTGGTATATTTAGAAATCTGTAAGTGCAAAACTCTAAACTGATAACCCTTGTAATGCCCCCTCTCTCATGTTCACAAACTTGGTTTGTGCATTTATTCATTGGAGTGGAGCACATCTTTCACCACATCATTCATGCTAAATCTACATTTTCCATGAGATACCATAAAAACATTTCATTTAGTCACCAATATATCAGATAATGATAGGTTCATAGTTTAGTCATTTTAACTAACATTTAATCCAATAGCAAGAAATTAAAGATATACATTTAAAATAATATATTTTTAAAATGCTGAACTTTTCCATATAGCCATATATATATATATATATATATTTTTTTTTTTTTTCCATATAGTATCGCAGTATAACTTGATATCCACTATTTGCAGGTCGTGAGCATGTTGACAAACTTACATTTTCAGGATCCTTATACCTACATACAGCGCCTTCAGAAAGTACTCACACACCTTGACTTTTTCCACATTTTGTTGTGTTATAGCCTGAATTTTAAATGGATTAAATTGAGATTTTACCCCATAATGTCAAAGATGAATTATATTTTTTGAAATGTTTAGAAATTAATTAAAAATGAAAAGCTGAAATGTCTTGAGTCAATAAGTATTCAACCCTTTTGTTATGGCAAGCCTAAATAAATTCAGGAATAAAAATGTGCTTAACAAGTCACATAACAAGTTACATGGATTCACTCTGTGTGCAATAAGTGTTAAATATGATTTTTAAATGACTACCCCGTCTCTGTAACCCACACATACAATTATCGGTAAGGTCCCTCAGTTGAGCAGTGAGGGTTCCTGAGTGGCGCAGCCGTCTAAGGCACTGTATCTCATTGTAGTTACTCACAGTACTAACCTAAACGACAGAGTGAAAATAAGGAAGTTGTACAAATATTCCAAAACGTGCTTCCTGTTTGCAGTAACGCACTAAAATAGTACTGCAATAATAAATGGCAAAGAATTTAACTTTTAGTCCTTAATACAAAGCATTATGTTTGGGTCAAATCCAACACAACACATCACTGTGTACCACTCTTCATATCTTCAAGCATGGTGGTGGCTGCATCATGTTATGGGTATGATTGTCATCGACATGGACTAGGGGTTTGTTTTGTATAAAACTAAATGGAATGGAGCTAAGAACAGACAACATCCTAGAGGAAAACCTGGTTCAGTCTGCTTTATACCAGACACTGGGAGACAAATTCACCTTTCAGCAGCAGAGCAGCTCAGGGGGGAGCAGCACTTCACCATGCTGAACCTCTGGAGTCGTATAACCTTATATGCATTCGGGAAGGAGATGAGTGGAAGACCGCTTGTCGTTGAGGCCCCGGTTATCGATGCATGGTCGAAGTCCCCCGTCCTTCTTCATGATGAAGAAAAAGCTAGCTGAAGCATGCGAGGTCGATCAGCGGATATATCCCTGCTCCTGTGATTCCATGATGTATTTCTCCATCGCCGAAGACTCGGCCACAGAGAGGGGTAGATTCTGTTCCGGGGCGGCGCAGCTTCCGGTAACAGGTCAATGTCACCGTCCCAGGACCTGTGAGGAGGGAGACACTGACTTCTCGCAGGAAAAGACCTCCTCGAGATCAGAGTACTCCTGTGGACCTTTGGACTGAAGGGCGCACTCCGGGCTCTAAACCGATGTTGATCCGCAGGTGATGTTTAGGATGGTCCTCCGGCATCTGGATGACCAGTCCTGGATCTCACTCCGGCTCCATGAGATGTTGGGGTCGTGTTTTTGGAGCCAGGGAAGACCCAGGATGATCGGATGGATGGATGATGTCAGCACCATCAGTTCCAGTCTTTGCAAAGCTGTCATCAAAGTAAAGGGTGGCTACTTTGAAGAATCTAAAATCTAAAATATGTTTTGATTTGTTTAACACTTTTTTGGTTACTACATGATTCCATATGTGTTATTTCATAGTTTTGATGTCTTCACTATTATACAATGTAGAAAATATAAAAAGGAGTACGCCCAGGTGTCGGACGATGACGACGAGGTGCTCCTGTTCCCCATGGATGACAAGGGAGGACGACTGGGGGAGTCTGCGACCTCCCACAGCGGAGGGCCGGAGGGGTTTTTTGATCGTAAGGATTTAGTGTCCAGAGACCTCTCTGGTATTCTCTGTTTGTGTTGGAATTGGTCCCCAATTAGATCAGCTGCGCCTCATTGCCTCTAATTGGGGAGCCTATTTCAGTTCAGTTGATCCACCTGTGTTTCTTTTTGTGCACGCCAGTTCATGGTCTCGCCTTTGTTTGGTGTTTTGGATTACTTTACTGGAATAAAGGAATGTCTTCTCACCACAACTCTTCGGGTCCTGTCTCATAGCGATGGTGACAGCTACAGGTACAGTATACGATCTAATTAAAATGTGTTTCTCATTGGAACATGGGAATCGGTAGAAATTCTAAATAGCTGAGCATCTCCAGCTTCATTTGAAATCCACACCACATATACCATGTAGAACAAATGTGTCTCTGATAAGGAATAACATCAGCTCTCATCATCGTCAAGGACTAGGGACAATTACCTAAAACACACTGAAGTTGAAGCTTACCAAGACTACATTGAATGTTCCTGAGTTACAGTTTCAACTTAAATCAGATGAAATCTCTGACTAGCAATGATAATAACCAACTTGACAGAGCTTAAATAATTTTTTCAAGAATAATTGGCAGATATTGTAAAATCCAGGTTTTCAAAGCTCATAGACTTACCCAGAAAGACTCACAGCTGTAATCACTGCCAAAGGTGATTCTAACATATATATATATATAATGTTTCTTCCACTTTGACAGAGTATTTTGTGTAGATTGTTGACCAAAAAATGACAATTGTAGCCTTTTCCTGCAGTCAATGACCTAGCAACCTTTTTGGCCTTGTGGGTGGAATGTTAAGATTTTCTCAATGTCATAATGATTATTTCAAAACCGGACACCTGGTGTTTCTATTTCAAACAGTTTTGTTATATTTCAGCCTTCTGTGATGTGTAATTGTCAGGCCCTCACCATAGGGAGTCCTCTGGCTGATTCTATGGTTGTATAGGTCAGGGTTATCTGGGAGACTTTATGGTGGTTTTTGTGTTCGGTCCCCAATTAGAGACAGCTGCTATTTTTTTTTTTTTTTCACCTTTATTTAACCAGGTAGGCCAGTTCAGGAAAAAGTTCTCATTTACAACTGTGACCTGGCCAAGACCAAGCAGTGCGACAAAAAAACAACAGTTACACATGGGATAAACAAACATACAGTCAATAACACAATAGAAAATCTATATACAGAGTGCAAATGTAGTGCAAAATGCAGTAAGGTTAGGAGGTAGGACAATAAATAGACCATAGTGGTGAAATAGGTTACAGATTAGCATTAACACTGGAATGATAGATGTGCAAATAGAGATACTGGAGTGTAAATTAGCTAAAATAATAAATATGGGGATGAGGTAGTAGTGTGGGCTATTTACAGAAGGGCTGTATACAGGTGCAGTGATCGATAAGCAGCTCTGACAGCTGATGCTTAAAGTTATTGAGGGAGATGGGAACCTCTAGCTTCAAGGATTTTTGCAATTCGTTCCAGTCATTGGCAGCAGCGAACTGGAAGGAATGGCGGCCAAAGGAGCTGTTGGCTTTGGGGATGACCAGTGAAATATACCTGCTGGAGCGCATGCTACGGGTGGGTGTTGCTATGGTGACCAGCGAGCTGAGATAGGGCGGGTATTTACCTAGTAAAGACTTATAGATGACCTGGAGCCAGTGGGTTTGGCGACGAATATGTAGTAAGGGCCAGCCAACGAGAGAATACAGGTCGCAGTGGTGGGTAGTATATGGGGCTTTGGTAACAAAACGGATGGCACTGTGATAGACTACATCCAATTTGCTAAGTAGAGTGTTGGAGGCTATTTTGTAAATGACATCGCCGAAGTCAAGGATCGGTAGGATAGTCAGTTTTACAAGGGCATGTTTGGCAGCATGAGTGAAGGAGGCTTTGTTGTGAAATAGGAAGCTGATTCTAGATTTAATTTTGGATTGGAGATGGTTAATGTGAGTCTGGAAATTGAGTTTACAGTCTAACCAGACGCCTATGTATTTGTAGTTGTTCACGTATTCTAAGTCAGACCCGTCCAGAGTAGTGATGATAGTCCGGTGGGCGGGTGCTGGCAGCGTTCGATAGAAAAGCATGCATTTTAGTTTTACTAGTATTTAGTTTGACTATGTGTTGTCTCTAACTGGGGATCCTATTTAAGTTGGTTCCATTTCCACCTGTTATGGATCATTGTGTTTGTTTCCTACTGAGAGCTGAACACGTTACGGGTTGGAGTTATTATCGTAGTTATGTTAATAATGTAATACATATAAACTCTATATCTGACATGGTACATCATGTAATACATTACAGCTCTATATCTGACATGGTATGTAATATATTACAACTATCTGACATGGTACATAATGTAATACATATCAACTCTATATCTGACATGGTATGTAATATATTACAACTATCTGACATGGTACATAATGTAATACATATAAACTCTATCTGACATGGTACATAATGTAATATATTACAACTCTATATCTGACATGGTACATAATGTAATACATATCAACTCTATATCTGACATGGTACATAATGTAATACATATCAACTCTATATCTGACATGGTACATAATGTAATACATATCAACTCTATATCTGACATGGTACATAATGTAATACATATCAACTCTATATCTGACATGGTAAATAATGTAATATATTACAACTCTATATCTGACATGGTACATAATGTAATACATATCAACTCTATATCTGACATGGTACATAATGTAATACATTACAACTCTATATCTGACATGGTACATAATGTAATACATATCAACTCTATATCTGACATGGTACATAATGTAATACATATCAACTCTATATCTGACATGGTACATAATGTAATACATATCAACTCTATATCTGACATGGTACATAATGTAATATATTACAACTCTATATCTGACATGGTACATAATGTAATATATTACAACTCTATATCTGACATGGTACATAATGTAATATATTACAACTCTATATCTGACATGGTACATAATGTAATATATTACAACTCTGACATGGTACATAATGTAATACATATCAACTCTATATGTACTGTCCTCTGTATGCGTTACTGGGCATATTTTGACAGCAAGATAAACGCCTTCATATCAACAAGCCGTCAACATGATGTCCATGTTCGTATGGTTTAATAATATGAAGAAAGAGTGAAACTGAAATATACAAAGACAACAATGTCTCCATAAGAAACAGAAAGGTGTATCTATTTTGACAATAGTCAAATCTCTCAATTCACTGCAGCTACACTGAGTAATGTCAAATAGTCTCAATGACAATTAGCATAGGCTGAAATAGCATGTGCAATCTGACTTAATAAAGATTATTAAACATTCCAAACTGTACAAATAATGATATTAACTTAAAGATATATGCAAAGGGAAACTGATACATACTGACAAAGCTTCCAAAGGCATGAAACGTTAGATGGATAAAGATTGTGAGCAGAACTAAGCATGAGATAAGAATGACTAACTTCCTGATTACAGGTCACTGCTCTAATAATCCAACAAATATACCCAACATCACCACCAGAGGGAAACACACAATAGGTAAGTAATATTACAACTGTAACAGAACATTATATCTGACATGGTACATAACGTAATACATATAAACTCTATCTGACATGGTACATAATGTAATACATATCAACTCTATCTGACATGGTACATAATGTAATACATATCAACTCTATATCTGACATGGTACATAATGTAATACATATCAACTCTATATCTGACATGGTACATAATGTAATATATTACAACTATCTGACATGGTACATAATGTAATACATTACAACTCTATCTGACATGGTACATAATGTAATACATATCAACTCTATATCTGACATGGTACATAATGTAATATATTACAACTCTATATCTGACATGGTACATAATGTAATACATATCAACTCTATATCTGACATGGTACATAATGTAATACATTACAACTCTATATCTGACATGGTACATAATGTAATATATTACAACTCTATATCTGACATGGTACATAATGTAATACATATCAACTCTATATCTGACATGGTACATAATGTAATACATATCAACTCTATATCTGACATGGTACATAATGTAATACATATCAACTCTATATCTGACATGGTACATAATGTAATACATATCAACTCTATATCTGACATGGTACATAATGTAATACATTACAACTCTATATCTGACATGGTACATAATGTAATACATATCAACTCTATATCTGACATGGTACATAATGTAATATATTACAACTCTATATCTGACATGGTACATAATGTAATACATATCAACTCTATATCTGACATGGTACATAATGTAATACATTACAACTCTATATCTGACATGGTACATAATGTAATACATATCAACTCTATATCTGACATGGTACATAATGTAATACATATCAACTCTATCTGACATGGTTATTAATCCCACTTTGTAACATCAAAATGTGGAAAAAGTCAAGGGGTGTGAATACGTTCTGATGGCTCTGTAGAATAGTTTCAGCCTCCTCCATGCTGTGGTGAACCTCCATTCTCCTTCCTGGCGAAATGTTCTTGTCAGGTCCCTCTCAAATGCCAGCTGGGCTTTTTGTTGATGTAACATGCTGTGTCTGTGTTCACTGAGTACGTTCTGCAGGATGGAGAAGGAATTTTAGTGCATTGCTATAGATGTCCCAAATGTTAATCCAATCTATGTTTCAGTGCCAACAGCACAGTTGGCATTGCTGACAAAGTCGCGCCATATCTTTGAAGAACCCCGAGTGAGGTCCATTTGTTGCTGGCTGTTTTTCAGTTTTCACTTTGAAAGATGTATGGGGTAATGGAGGTAGACTAAGGTCTACTGTAGTCTACACAACTTTTTTTTTTTTTTACGTCAACATTCGCTCAGAACAATTAGCTTGATAGCAAGAGAAAATGTCGCTCTCAAAAAGGTGGATCATGAAAATCAAAGTTTCAGGGAAGAATGTACAGAGAGATGCGTTCATCTTACCATCTGTTCCTAATGCCAAGCCAGTGGGTGCGTTCGTGAATTCAATCTGGAGTGCCAGAGTGCGGCATTGTTTACTCAACAGCACCCAAGCTAACTGGCTAACATTGGCTAGCTTGCTAGCTACTTCCAGACACAAATGAGAGAACAGCTCCCTGACCATTTTACTCACCCTAGCAGAGCTGGTTAGGCTGTTTTCATGTTATCCAGAGAGTTGGTGACTGTAACTGTGCTGCTGCCAACAATTTAATTATAATTTTTTTGCCAATGTTTATTGACACCGGCCATATTATGCGCTCTGGCACACTTAGACCGAGTGCTCTGAAATCGTAGTAGATAGCCAGAGGGAATTTACGAACGCACCCAGTGTCTTATTTGCAATGAAAATGACGCTGTTAGCAAAGAATTAAATCTCAGACGTCATTATGAAACTTTCATAGTGGACTTTCATAATAGACATAGTGGCCTTCCCGCCCCAGACATAGGGGCCTTCCCGCCCCAGACATAGGGGCCTTCCCGCCCCAGACATAGGGGCCTTCCCGCCCCAGACATAGGGGCCTTCCCGCCCCAGACAGGCCCAGACATCGAGCCAAATCAGGGATGGACTCATATCCAGAGTACGGCACAATAAAGAAACGTGCATTTTATGTGCTAACAATGTTTGGATCGACTTACACCTGTGAGTCCTCCTTTTGTCTATGAACGCAATATGGACTCACGACAGGAACCGGCGCTCACACACGTAAATCTAGGACCGCCTGCGCATGAAAATCACATCCATCTCACAAGACATCCACAAGATCGTGTCCGAGGGGAAATTCAACTTTTGTATGACTGTATTTAGTAAATACTAATGTTATTGTGAGTGCTTATCCAGGGATATTTAGGCCTCAAGCTGACAGTATTTCCTGTTTGCTCTGTGGTTACCGGAGCAGCTATCCCCAGACTCCTGATACAGTCATCGCCTTTTTTTCCCCTTTAAATTATTGTTTTATGTAGGATGCTACATTTTTGTCCAGTTGTATTTAGGCCTAATTTAAAAAATCCCACTTCTATTAGGACATATTTTGGGGGGATGAAAGATGCTGTTAAGCCTCAGCCTGCTGTTATTTCATATAGGCCTAGGCTTGGAAGAAATATACTCAAATTAAGCCCTCTTGTTGGTAAAGTCAAATTAAAATGAAGATTATTGTTGAAATGAATTACTCTGACTGGTGTAGGTTTTCTCCATCTGTTGCTGTGCAACCCTTTGTATAACAAGTTAGCTATATCTTCAGCACCAGGCGCTGTTCACCTCCTATTGGTTGAGCTGGGGTTGCAGCTTTGTTTCAGCTCCACTAAATGGTCCGCTGTCTGCTTTACTAGCTGACTGCCTCCTGCATTCTCTCTCCTCTTGAATGAAGTTAAAATGTAACTTTTGCATTGTTTAGGTAAATTAACTTCCTCCTTGGGACGTTTCATTTGGGAGTTTTTGCATCTTGGGGTCTGAGATTTTTTTATTAATATTTATTTCGTGAAAAACAATATTCGTAATTAAAATGAGGGGCTTTGGAGGGCCAAATACTATTGCTGGCGTGCCAGATTTGGCCCGCGGGCCGCCAGTTGGGGAACCCTGCCTTATGGATTGCATGGCTAGGTGCCCAATCAGAATGCATTTTGGGATTTTAACTACTAAATATTATATTAATGCATCCATCCTCAGATCATGAGCGCATAGCCTCTGTCCCGGTCTGCGCTACTGGCAGGTCCGGCAACGCTACATTGGCAAAACCGGGCATACCATTTGTTATGTTTATGGAGAAACAAAACAAATTCTGAGGGGTGTATACCCGGCTTTACCCACCCCATAGAGCCGGCCCAGCTATTTAGCCGTCTTATGGTTTGGGGGTAGAAGCTGTCTCAGAGCCTGTTGGTCCAGTAGCATTTTCCAGACGGTAGGATAGTGAACAGTCTATGGCTTGGGTGGCTGGAAGGTGTATGATGAGAGTGCCACCCTCCTTCAGACCATGTATGAAGCATGCAATGACAGCAATACAGACCTACAGTACCAGTCAAGAGTTTGGACACACCTACTCATTCAAGGCTTTCTCTTTATTTTATACATTGTAGAATAATAGTGAAGACATCAACACTATGAAATAACACATATGGAATCATGTAGTAACCAAAAAAGTGTTAAAACACATTTTTATATTTGAGATTCTTCAAAGTAGCCACCCTTTGCCTTGACAGCTTTGCACACTCTTGGCATTCTCTCAACCAGCTTCATGAGGTTGTCACCTGGAATGCATTTCAATTAACAGGTGTGCCTTGTTAAAAGTTGTGTTGTGACAAGGTAGGGGTGGTATACAGAAGATAACCCTATTTGGTAAAATACAAAGTCCATATTATGGGAAGAAAAGCTCAAATAAGCAAAGAGAAATGACAGTCCATCATTACTTTAAGACATGGTCAGTCAATACGGAACATTTCCGCCACAGGAAAGGAGACCAGTCTGTTGGTACCTCATGGGGAGAGACCAGTCTGTTGGTACCTCATGGGGAGAGACCAGTCTGGAAGGAATTATGTCCAGAGAGGTCTCTGGAAATCTCTATGTTCAGTTTGGGATTGGACCTCCAATTCCCACCTTGAATCTGGTACGTCCTGTGTCCGCTTCCTGCACCAGATCTCCACCAGTAATTGGGGAGCCTGTTTAAGTAGTAGTTATTCCACCTGTGTTTGTGGGTTTTTGTGTGTGTTTTGTTTAAGGCCGGTTTTTGGGATTACTTTACTGAAAGGAATGTCTTCCCACCACAGCTCTGCACCTCGGGTCCTGTCTCATAGCGATGGTGACAGAGTCACTGTGTGGGATCTGCATCTCATACTCACCAATGGAAGCACCTTCACCCATGTCAGGCTTGTTTCACCATTCAGCTTAATCAACTTAGTTTTTAAGGTTTGGATGACCTGTTCTACTGCACCCCCAGATTGAGGATGATTGGCACTATGGGTTCTCAAATCAATTTGTAAAGCCTCTGACAGGGACTGAACAATCTCATTCACAAAATGTCGACCATTGTCGGAGGAGACATTTAACGGCAGACCCCACCTTGGAATGATCTCTCTCAGAAGCCATAGCTTCTGCTGTAGCTCTCCTGCAAGGAAAAGCTTCAATCCATTTTGAAAATATGTCAACAATAACCAAACAATAATTATTCCCCTCACAAGGGGTCAACTTGCCTCTGCTCTCAAAAATAATATCAAGACACAACTGACTTTGTCTGGCAAAAGTCAGTTGTGTCTTGATATTCTTTTTTGAGAGCAGAGGCTTCTTCCTTCCTGACCTCCCATGTAGACCAAGTTTGTGCAGTCTCTTTCTGACAGTGTACCCATGCACTTTGACATTGATTGTGGCAAGAGAGGCCTGTAGATCCATTGATGTTACCCTGGGGTTCTTAGAGACTTCTATGAGCATCTTTCAGTCAGCTCTTGGACTGACTCTGGTGGGACGACCTGTCCTAGGTAGTTTGCCAGTGGTCTGGAATTTTCAAATGAAGTACTTCGAATTGCTTGGAAATGGATTTGTAACTCCTCCCAGACTCATGGGCATCAATAATCTTTCTTCTGAGGGCCTCGGTAGGTCTTTTGATTCCTTGAATGATGTGTTACCACACACCCATATGGTTAAGACCAATACTTCCACTTTGAAATGACAGAGTATTTTGTGTAGATCGTTGACAAATAAATTACAAGTAAATCCATTTGAATCCCACTTTTGTAACAACTAAATGTGGAAAAAGTCAAGGAGCGTGATGTCAGGCTCTGGCCATAGATAAGCCTATTTGCTTCTCTATGTAGCCATGGTCAGAGTCTGACAGTTCTATTCTTTCTGTTTCTGGTGGTGGTTTGTGTGGGATCCCTAATTAGAGGCAGCTGTAGCACATCGTCTCTAATTAGGGATCCTACATATGTTTGTATGTTCCACACCGGGGATGTGGGTCGTTGTCACGGTGACAGCAAGTCTGCCACATTATTAGGTTACGTTTCATTATCGTTTTTGACGTTTGTTAGTTCGTGTCTGTTTGTTTAGTAGTTTTGTTGAATATTCAGTAAAGAGAATGTCAAACTACTATCCCTGCGCTGCGTCTTGGTCCCTCGATGCGCCCTCCCGTGACACGTGAATACTTTCTGATTATTATGTTGAAATTAAATTGATGTAACAACCTGCTCGTCAGGTTAAGTCAATATATTTAAGTTTTACCCTAATTTCAATGTTTACAACACTGGTTGAAATGAGATGAAAACAGTAGCTACTGGTTGATTACTTTTGTCAAATCTAATTTATTCTCCACGTTGATTTCACGTCACAATACGTTGATAAATGACGCTGAAACAACATTGATTCCATCGGTGGGAACAAACTTATCCAGTGGAATATGGAAGAACATAAACAGTGTAGTTATTCTCTCCGCAAGTCAATCAAACAAGCTAAACGTCAGTATAGAGACAGAGTGGAGTCGCAATCGGCTCAGACACCAGACGTATGTGGCAGAGATTACAGACACCAGACCTATGTGGCAGAGATTAGACACCAGACGTATGTGGCAGAGATTACAGACACCAGACGTATGTGGCAGAGATTACAGACACCAGACGTATGTGGCAGAGATTACAGACACCAGACGTATGTGGCCGAGATTACAGACACCAGACGTATGTGGCCGAGATTAGACACCAGACGTATGTGGCAGAGATTACAGACACCAGACGTATGTGGCAGAGATTACAGACAATCACAGATTATAAAAGGAAAAACAACCACGTTGCCGAGACGACGCCTCCCTTCCAGACGGCTAAACACATTATTTGCCCACTTTGAGGAAAACACAGTGTCACGGTGAGTGTGCAGGGAACGAGGCGCAGAGCGAGAGGACTGTGCGAACATGTTTTATTATAATACTAATAATAAAACTAAACAAAACAAGAAAGCTATTGGCACCGTGGCGTGGGTACTTACAACAAATACAATAGCACAAGCAATGATCCACACACAGGTGGAAGTGTGTGGAGCCTAAATACTATCCCCAATCAGAGACAACGCTAGACAGCTGTCTCTGATTGGGGATCATTAATCTCCCCAGTTAGGGTGTGAGGACTTGATTGTGTGCCTCTCACCTCCCACTGGTGGGAGTAAGAGGCCTTACCACAACCAAGCCCTCACACACAGTGCCACCGACGCGGCCCGCTACCAAGGACTGTGGGCTTCTCCGTAGCCGACGTGAGGAAAACATTTAAATGTGTTAACCCTCGCAAGGCCCAGACGGTATCCCTAGCCGCGTCCTCGGAGCATGCGCAGACCAGCTGACTGGTATGTTTACAAGCATATTCAATCTCTCCCTATTCCTGTCTGCTGTCCCCACATGCTTCAAGATGGCTACCATTGTTCCTGTACCCAAGAAGGTAACTGAATTGAATGACTATCGCCCCGTAGCACTGACCTCTGTCATCATGAAGTGCTTTGAGAGACTAGTCAAGGATCATATCACCTCTACCTTACCTGACACCCTAGACCCACTTCAATTTGCTTACAGCCCCAATAGATCCACAGATGATGCAATCGCCATCACTCTGCCCAATCCCATCTGGACAAGAGGAATACCTATGTAAGAATGCTGTTTATTGACTACAGCTCAGCATTCAACACCATAGTACCCTCCAAGCTCATCATTATGCTTGAGGCCCAGGGTCTGAACCCCACCCTCTGCAACTGGGTCCTGGTGCCACATCGATGGGACCACAGTGGAGAAGGTGGAAAGCTCCAAGTTCCTCGGCGTAGACATCACTGATAAACTGAAATGGTCCACCCACACAGACGGTGTGGTGAAGAAGGCCCAACAGAGCCTCTTCAACCTCAGGAGGCTAAAGAAATTTGGCTTAACACCTAAAACCCTCACAAACCTTTACAGATGCACAATTGAAAGCATCCTGTCAGGCTGTATCACCGCCTGGTACCGAAACGGCACCGCCCACAACCGCAAGGCTCTCCAGAGGGTGTTGCGGTCTGCCCAACGCAAACTACCTGCCTTCCAGGACACCTACAGCACCCGGTGTCACAGGAAGGCCAAAAAGATCATCAAGGACATCAACCACCCGAGCCACTGCCTGTCCACCCCTGCTATCATCCAGAAGGCGAGGTCAGAACACAGGTGCATCAAAGCTGGGACCGAGAGACTGAAAAACAGCTTCTACCTCAAGGCCATCAGACAGCTAAACAGCCATCACTAGCACATTAGAGGCTGCTGCCTAAAGGCACAGACTAGAAAACACTGGTCACTTTAAGGTACGAAACACTAGTCACTTTAATAATGTTTACATATCTGGCATTACTCATCTCATATGTATATTGTAAGATCTGCAAATTATACTATACATCCGCAACACCAACAAGAAAACACAACCCATACTCACCAAGATCCCAACCCACACGAATGCAACACTCCTCTCCGTTCCCAATCACCAGAATTCTAAACAGCTGTTTTCCATTCCCCCACCAGTATGTATCCCAGCTTCATTCTCCCTTCTGTGTGAGGTATTGTTTGTATATGCAACCCTACTAAGCCCTTCGTAAACCTATTGATTGTGATTCCAGTTTTTGACCTTTTCTTGCCTTGAGTTTTCGAGTCCGTCTTATCCCTAATCTGTACCTTAGCCTGAGTCTGCCCGTGTACCAACCTGTTCTAGTTTTTGGATTACCCTGTTAGCCTGCTCCTTTTGTACTGTTGCTGTTTTTCTTTGGACTACCTGTTAACGACCTCTGCCTGTACATCTGACAACTCCTTTTGCCTGATCCTGGAATATATTAAAAACAACATTTGCAAGCTCTGCAAGTGGGACCTAACATCTGCCTCCGGGTTGTATTCTTACAGAATACCTCACCAATTACCATGGACCCAGCAGAGCTCCACACCCGTCTCTCCCGACAGGAGGAACAGATAGAGGAATTATGCCGCCTTCTCCAACCGGGCGCAGCCACATCTCCTCTCCCGGTTCCTCCGGTATCCACTCGTTCATCACACCCTGTATCGATGCCAAATAAATACGACGGTGCACCAGGAAAGTGTCAAGGATTCCTTATGCAGTGTTCCTTATACATTGAACACCATTCCGACCTGTTTACTAGGGAAAAGGACAAGGTGGATTTCACGGTGTCTCTGCTCTGTGGGAGAGCGTTGGACTGGGCCATCGCTCTCTGGGCCGCGAACAGCCCCGCATTGCAAAGCGAATCACCGTTCATCTCGTTATTCAAAGAGGTGTTTGATCACCCCGTGTCAGGCCGTCAGACCGGAGATCTCCTCTGCGAGATCAAACAAGGATCTCGGTCAGCTGCCGATTATGCACTGGACTTTCGTACCCTGGCAGCGGGATGCGGATGGTCGGACACCGCCCTACTCACTATTTATAGGAGAGGGCTAAACCAGGAGTTACAGACGGAACTTGTCTGCCGAGGGGATGTACGAGATCTCAACCGTTATATCACTATGTCTATCTCAATTGACCACCTCCTATCGGAACGCAAACTCTCCCAACCACCACAACCTCAGAGCCGTTCTCTTCCCCTGTATACTCCAGTCCAGGCCGATCCGGAACCTATGAACTCGGGAAATTCTCCCTTACGCCTACAGAACGTCAGAGACGGATAACCAGCAAGCTGTGCCTATATTGTGGAGAGAGTGGACATTTCGTCAGCAGCTGCCCTATTCGTCCTCCTAGGCGAGATCCTCCAACTACCAGCACTCAGGTAGGCATCTCAGCCTTATTGAACGTTACGAAGAAACAGTTCAGTTTACCCGCGCTCCTGTCAGTACAGGGTACTACCGTAGCTGTGGCCGGTCTCATCGATTCAGGGGCAGCGGGCAATTTTATTGATCAGGGGTTGGCAGACAGGCTAGGAGTGGAATTACTAGTACTAAAACCACCATTACGAGTTTCTACATTAGATGGACAACCACTGGGCACTGGTTATGTAACACATCAAACTGCAGGAATTACCCTTCAAATCAGTGCTTTGCATTCGGAACGTATCCAACTCTTAGTCGTCTCTTCCCCTCAGGAACCACTGGTGTTAGGCCACCCATGGCTTTGCCAGAACGATCCTGCCATCTTGTGGCGGAGAGGGGAATTGCTGAAGTGGAGTACTAACTGTTTATCGCATTGTTTAACTTTACCTTGTAGAGCCACCTCCGTAGAGGAAGCCCGTGACCAAACTCCTACTCGGATCCCGTCAGAGTACGCCAAATACCAGAATGTATTTAACAAGGAAAAGGCCTGTATCCTACCTCCTCATCGTCCTTGGGACTGTGTTATCGAACTGTTACCTGGAGCATCCCTACCCAAGGGACGTGTCTATCCCCTTTCTCTACCAGAGTCTGAAGCCATGACCCAGTACATCGACGAAGCACTCGGAAAATGATTTATTCGCCCCTCTACTTCTCCTGCTGCCTCCTCCTTCTTTTTTGTGGAGAAGAAGGACGGGGGTTTACGCCCATGTATTGATTATAGTGGACTAAATGACATTACGATAAAAAACCGGTTTCCACTTCCACTAATCCCAGCAGCTCTAGAACAAGTAGGCAATGCCCATGTGTATACCAAACTAGACCTCCGCAGTGCCTACAATCGGATTCGTCAAGGGGATGAATGGAAAACTGCCTTCATCACCACCAGGGGGCACTATGAGTATCTCGTGATGCCGTATGGACTCACTAATGCACCCGCAGTGTTCCAATCTTTCATGAATGACATTTTCCGGGATATGATTGACCGATTTCTCATCGTATACATCGACGACATACTCATTTATTCCCATTCCATGGAAGAACACGTATCCCAAGTCCGTCAAGTGTTACAACGCCTAGAAGAACATAAGCTGTATGTGAAAGTGGAAAAAAGTGAGTTTCATGTCACCTCTGTGTCCTTCCTTGGATTTGTGTTGACTCCGGGAGGAGTAAGCATGAATGAAGAAAAGGTCAGCGCCGTGCACCACTGGCCTCAACCACATACGGTAAAAGGTCTCCAGCGATTCCTCGGCTTTGCCAATTTTTACCGAAGATTCATAAGGAACTACAGTAGCAAAGCCGCCCCACTCACTGCTCTCACCAGCCAGAAGTCCAAGACACTGTCCTGGTCGGATTCAGCGGTTACTGCTTTCAACCTCCTGAAACAAGCTTTCACCTCTGCACCCATCCTCCGCCAGCCCGATCCCACTCAACCCTTCACCATAGAGGTAGATGCCTCAGAGGTAGGAATGGGAGCGGTCTTATCTCAACGTTTCGGTTTTCCTCCCAAGTTACACCCATGTGCCTTCTACTCGAAAAAACTCTCCCCTGCCGAAAGGAATTATGATGTCGGAAATCGAGAACTGCTGGCCATCAAACTAGCGCTGGAGGAGTGGCGTCACTGGCTGGAGGGGGCTCAACACCCGTTCCTGGTATTGACCGATCACCGCAACCTGGAATATGTGCGGAATGCTAAAAGGTTAAACCCACGCCAGTCCCGATGGTCGCTGTTCTTTAATCGCTTCCGTTTCACAGTGTCTTACATACCAGGAAAGAAGAATATCAAGGCCGACGCTCTATCTCGCCAGTTTGATCCTCCCACATGTATCTCAGAACCTGAAAACATCCTTCCTCTATCTTGTGTAGCCAGACCTATTCGATGGGAAATCCAGGACACCATTCACGACGCTCTACAAACCGAACCAGCTCCCCCCGAAACACCACAGGACAAACAATATGTTCCAGCCTCAGTCAGAACTCAACTACTCCAACGGTGCCACACATCGTTGGGATCAGGACACCCTGGTATAACAAAGACCACTAAACTCAACTCTCGCCGGTACTGGTGGTCTTCACTTCCTGAAGACGTCCGAGACTATGTATTGTCCTGTCCAGTCTGTGCCCAATCCAAGACCCCCCGCCAACTGCCAGAGGGTAAACTCACACCATTACAGCCCTCTGCATCCTCCGGTCACATCTCAGACAGCCCCGCCTCCGTTAGATGTCAGTGGGGAGCCTGCATATTCCGTTAGGGCCCTTCTGGACTCACGACGACGGGGTGGTGGGCTACAGTACCTGGTGGACTGGGAGGGTTATGGACCAGAAGAACAGGCCTGGGTCCCTGCCCAGGATATCCTTGACCCCACTCTCATTCAGGATTTTCACCGCGACCACCCAGATCGCCCTGCTCCTCGTCCCCGGGGACGACCCTCTAGCCGGCGCCCTCAGTCTTCTGGAGCCGCCCTATGGGGGGGGGGGGGGGGTGTTCTGCAAGATCTACAAACGATACTATACATCCGCAACACCAACAAGAAAACACAACCCATAATCACCAAAATTGTATTCTTACATATATACTGTATTCTATACTCTTCTACTGTATCTTAGTCCATGCCGCTAGTCCTTATGTACAAAGGCCTAATTAATTCCTTACTTAGATGTGTGTATTGGGTATATGTTGTGTAATTGTTAGATATTACTGCACTGTCGGAGCTAGAAGCACAAGCATTTTGCGACACCAGCATTAACATCTGCTAAACATGTGTATGTGACCAATAACATTTGATTTGAATAGATTCTGTACAAATATCCTTACAATGTCTTTGTCTCTCATTTAAGCTTCAGGAGAAAATAACAGGCCATGTTATCTACTGCATAAACATAGCTGTATAGTCTTACTGAATAGTAATTGTACAGTATATCATGGTTCTCACCTCAGTCAGTGTCAGCTTGTCTAGACTAGTGTTGTAAATTTAAGCCACCATGACATTGTCTTTGATTAATGACAAAAAAGTTGTAAATGTCAAAACTGATAATGGTAGAATATTTCATGCAAGTGATAACTGATGTTGCATTCACTTGATTCTTATGAAAAGTACCTCAATCTTCTGACAGACAGAAAAGTTAGCATATCTCCAGTGCCTTAAAATTACATCTAAAAGGGATTACATTGGATTTTCTTCCTACAGATCTTCACAACCTAATCCACATTTTCAAAGTGAAAGGAAATGATATACATTTTTCCAAATTAATAATGAATAAAAAAAACTAAGATGTTTGCATATGTCTTCACACCTCAGAAGTGGTATATTTTCTAAACTGATAACACTTGTAATTCCCTGTTTAATTTGATTGAGCATTCATTGGAGTTGAACACACCTTTGCAAGGCAGAAAATAGTGCTGAATACAAGGAATAAGTCTTTCATACAGTATTAACTATGTACCAGTCAGTGGAGGCTGCTGAGGGGAGGACTGCTCATAATATTGGATGGAACAGAGCAAATGGAATGTCATCGAACACCTGGAAACCACTTGTTTGATGCACTTCCATTGATTTTGTTCCAGCCATTACCACAAGCCCGTCCTCCCCAAATAAGGTGCCACCAACCTTCTGTGGTACCAGCATGCACATTCTTTCAAGTTCACTACAATTATTTTTTTTAGATATAATTTGTTTGTATCCAATGTAAAAAGAATCAGTCAGTCTTACAGTACATAAGAATCTTTCCACTTTGCCCTACTGTATTGAAGCAATCAGCCATACAGTGGTGACTGTCATTCAGGGCAGGTGTTATATATCAGTTTGCAAACAATGTTAAAAATATGAGACACACATTAATGCCAAAATAACATGCAAAACAGGCATGAGTTAATAATTGAGTTAATAAAGCCACATACAAACATGGTGTCTTTCTTGCTCCAAAACGCAGGTGTTTCAGCTCAGTGCTTTCTGTGGTGTTGTTTCAGCTCAGTGCTTTCTGTGGTGGTGTTTTCTGCCCAGCTCAGTGCTTTCTGCGGTGGTGTTTTCTGCCTAGCTCAGTGCTTTCTGTGGTGGTGTTTTCTGCCTGTCACGATGCAAGGGACCGCCACGCCACCTTCCTGTCACGATGCAAGGGACCGCCACGCCACCTTCCTGTCACGATGCAAGGGACCGCCACGCCACCTTCCTGTCACGATGCAAGGGACCGCCGCGCCACCCTCCTGTCACGATGCAAGGGACCGCCACGCCACCTTCCTGTCACGATGCAAGGGACCGCCACGCCACCTTCCTGTCACGATGCAAGGGACCGCCACGCCACCTTCCTGTCACGATGCAAGGGACCGCCACGCCACCTTCCTGTCACGATGCAAGGGACCGCCGCGCCACCTTCCTGTCACGATGCAAGGGACCGCCGCGACACCTTCCTGTCACGATGCAAGGGACCGCCACGCCACCTTCCTGTCACGATGCAAGGTAAGGGAACGAGGCGCAGAACGAGAGGTCTCTGCAGACATGGTTTATTTAACTCAAAATAGAAAACAACAAACGTACTAAACAGAGAACGCACCGTGAACTGGTGTCGCGTAACGTACACAGACAACTCTAATTATCCACGCGCAGGTGGAAGCAGAGTGAACATAAATAGAATCCCCAATTAGAGAACTCAACAGCTGCCTCTAATTGGGGATCAACCAAAACCAAACTCCCTGTATTATTGTCAGGTCCTGACTGTGGCCATACTTCTCCCTCTAGAGGGAGTCAGAGACCTGGCCTCAGTCAGACCCTGACACTTCCTGTTCAAGTGAGAACATCACAACAAGGTGAGTCCAAAAATGTATTGTATGCTGCTGCATAAATTATGTAATATGCCAGGGAGATATGTATACTGTAGCTAAGAAAGTAATACTAAGTGTATGTTGTGTAGTAAGCTGTTAGTAGCCCATGTTCCTCACCCTAATAATTTGGTCTATTTTCACCTCGGTGGTGCACATGTAGCCTATAACCTGTTTTAGAGAAATGTAATCATTGAATATTGTAAGAGCTTTCATTGTCTGCTTGTATACATGTCCCCTTTATTTATCCTACGGTTCTGACTTGGTGTACAGGAAGAACACACTGAATTCTGTCACTGTACATTTCAAAAGTGCTGAACAAATAGTTATATTGACTACATCCGTCCTAGCTCGCTCATTAATGTCTTCATCTAAATTACGGATTGCCTCCGGATTGCCTCTTATCCGCTTGTCATCAGCTTATGCCTTAGTTTTACATCTCAATTATCAGTAGAAACACATTTGTTTAAGCAAGTCATTCATATCAGCTATGTTTTTTAAAAAGGCAGTAAATGAGGCTGAATGAACTGTTTCTCTGCCAGACAAGGCTCTGCTGATAGCCAGGTGTAGCAGTGGTAAGGTGTTGGGACTCTGCTGTTGGGACTCTGCTGTTGGGACTCTGCTGTTGGGACTCTGCTGTTGGGACAGTTTGTGGTCACCTTTGTCACCGTTATAGTGCAATTAATGTTTAGCGCCAAGTCTGGGTCCAAAAGGCTTCTCAACAGCTTCTATCCCCAAGCCATAAGACTCCTGAACAGGTAATCAAATAGCTACCCGGACTATTTGTATTGTGTCCCGCCCCTCCCCCAACGATAGTGCTACTCTCTGTTTACCATCTATGCATAGTCACTTTAACTATACCTACATGAACATATTACCTCAATTAGCCAGACTAACTGGTGCCACATTGACTCTGTACTGCTACCACCTGTATATAGCCTCCTCACATTGACTCTGTACTGCTACCACCTGTATATAGCCTCCTCACATTGACTCTGTACTGGTACTTCCTGTATATAGCCTCCTCACATTGACTCTGTACTGGTACTTCCTGTATATAGCCTCCTCACATTGACTCTGTACTGGTACTTCCTGTATATAGCCTTCTCTCATTGACTCTGTACTGGTACTTCCTGTATATAGCCTCCTCACATTGACTCTGTACTGGTACTTCCTGTATATAGCCTCCTCACATTGACTCTGTACTGGTACTTCCTGTATATAGCCTTCTCTCATTGACTCTGTACTGCTACCACCTGTATATAGCCTCCTCACATTGACTCTGTACTGGTACTTCCTGTATATAGCCTCCTCACATTGACTCTGTACTGGTACCACCTGTATATAGCCTCCTCACATTGACTCTGTACTGGTACTTCCTGTATATAGCCTCCTCATATTGACTCTGTACTGGTACTTCCTGTATATAGCCTCCTCACATTGACTCTGTACTGGTACTTCCTGTATATAGCCTCCTCACATTGACTCTGTACTGGTACCACCTGTATATAGCCTCCTCACATTGACTCTGTACTGGTACCCCTGTATATAGCCTCCTCACATTGACTCTGTACTGGTACCAAAAGTATATAGCCTCCTTACATTGACTCTGTACTGGTACTTACTGTATATAGCCTCCTCACATTGACTCTGTACTGGTACCACCTGTATATAGCCTCCTCACAGTGACTCTGTACTGGTACTTCCTGTATATAGCCTCCTCACATTGACTCTGTACTGGTACCCCTGTATATAGCCTCCTCACATTGACTCTGTACTGGTACCAAAAGTATATAGCCTCCTCACATTGACTCTGTACTGGTACCAAAAGTATACAGCCTCCTCACATTGACTCTGTACTGGTACCCCTGCATATAGCCTCCTTACATTGACTCTGTACTGGTACCCCTGCATATAGCCTCCTTACATTGACTCTGTACTGGTACCCCTGTATATAGCCTCCTCACATTGACTCTGTACTGGTACCACCTGTATATAGCCTCCTCACATTGACTCTGTACTGGTACCACCTGTATATAGCCTCCTCACATTGACTCTGTACTGGTACTTCCTGTATATAGCCTCTTCACATTGACTCTGTACTGGTACCCCTGTATATAGCCTCCTCACATTGACTCTGTACTGGTACCAAAAGTATATAGCCTCCTCACATTGACTCTGTACTGGTACCCCTGTATATAGCCTCCTCACATTGACTCTGTACTGGTACCCCTGTATATAGCCTCCTTACATTGACTCTGTACTGGTACCCCTGTATATAGCCTCCTCACATTGACTCTGTACTGGTACCAAAAGTATATAGCCTCCTCACATTGACTCTGTACTGGTACCAAAAGTATATAGCCTCCTCACATTGACTCTGTACTGGTACCCCTGTATATAGCCTCCTTACATTGACTCTGTACTGGTACCCCTGTATATAGCCTCCTCACATTGACTCTGTACTGGTACCACCTGTATATAGCCTCCTCACATTGACTCTGTACTGGTACCACCTGTATATAGCCTCCTCACATTGACTCTGTACTGGTAGTTCCTGTATATAGCCTCCTCACATTGACTCTGTACTGGTACCCCTGTATATAGCCTCCTCACATTGACTCTGTACTGGTACCACCTGTGTATAGCCTCCTCACAGTGACTCTGTACTGGTACCCCTGTATATAGCCTCCTCACATTGACTCTGTACTGGTACCCCTGTATATAGCCTCCTCACATTGACTCTGTACTGGTACCCCTGTATATAGCCTCCTCACATTGACTCTGTACTGCTACCACCTGTATATAGCCTCCTCACATTGACTCTGTACTGCTACCACCTGTATATAGCCTCCTCACATTGACTCTGTACTGGTACCACCTGTATATAGCCTCCTCACATTGACTCTGTACTGGTACCACCTGTATATAGCCTCCTCACATTGACTCTGTACTGGTACTTCCTGTATATAGCCTCCTCACATTGACTCTGTACTGGTACCACCTGTATATAGCCTCCTCACATTGACTCTGTACTGGTACCCCTGTATATAGCCTCCTCACATTGACTCTGTACTGGTACCACCAGTATATAGCCTCCTCACATTGACTCTGTACTGGTACCACCAGTATATAGCCTCCTCACATTGACTCTGTACTGGTACCTCCTGTATATAGCCTCCTTACATTGACTCTGTACTGGTACCCCTGTATATAGCCTCCTCACATTGACTCTGTACTGGTACCACCTGTATATAGCCTCCTCACATTGACTCTGTACTGGTACCTACTGTATATAGCCTCCTCACATTGACTCTGTACTGGTACCACCTGTATATAGCCTCCTCACATTGACTCTGTACTAGTACCACCTGTATATAGCCTCCTCACATTGACTCTGTACTGGTACTTCCTGTATATAGCCTCCTCACATTGACTCTGTACTGGTACTTCCTGTATATAGCCTCCTCGCATTGACTCTGTACTGGTACCCCTGTATATAGCCTCCTCACATTGACTCTGTACTGGTACCAAAAGTATATAGCCTCCTCACATTGACTCTGTACTGGTACTTCCTGTATATAGCCTCCTCAAATTGACTCTGTACTGGTACCAAAAGTATATAGCCTCCTCACATTGACTCTGTACTGGTACTTCCTGTATATAGCCTCCTCACATTGACTCTGTACTGGTACCCCTGTATATAGCCTCCTCACATTGACTCTGTACTGGTACCCCTGTATATAGCCTCCTCACATTGACTCTGTACTGGTACCCCTGTATATAGCCTCCTCACATTGACTCTGTACTGGTACCCCTGTATATAGCCTCCTCACATTGACTCTGTACTGCTACCACCTGTATATAGCCTCCTCACATTGACTCTGTACTGCTACCACCTGTATATAGCCTCCTCACATTGACTCTGTACTGGTACCACCTGTATATAGCCTCCTCACATTGACTCTGTACTGGTACCACCTGTATATAGCCTCCTCACATTGACTCTGTACTGGTACTTCCTGTATATAGCCTCCTCACATTGACTCTGTACTGGTACCACCTGTATATAGCCTCCTCACATTGACTCTGTACTGGTACCCCTGTATATAGCCTCCTCACATTGACTCTGTACTGGTACCACCAGTATATAGCCTCCTCACATTGACTCTGTACTGGTACCACCAGTATATAGCCTCCTCACATTGACTCTGTACTGGTACCTCCTGTATATAGCCTCCTTACATTGACTCTGTACTGGTACCCCTGTATATAGCCTCCTCACATTGACTCTGTACTGGTACCACCTGTATATAGCCTCCTCACATTGACTCTGTACTGGTACCTACTGTATATAGCCTCCTCACATTGACTCTGTACTGGTACCACCTGTATATAGCCTCCTCACATTGACTCTGTACTAGTACCACCTGTATATAGCCTCCTCACATTGACTCTGTACTGGTACTTCCTGTATATAGCCTCCTCACATTGACTCTGTACTGGTACTTCCTGTATATAGCCTCCTCGCATTGACTCTGTACTGGTACCCCTGTATATAGCCTCCTCACATTGACTCTGTACTGGTACCAAAAGTATATAGCCTCCTCACATTGACTCTGTACTGGTACTTCCTGTATATAGCCTCCTCAAATTGACTCTGTACTGGTACCAAAAGTATATAGCCTCCTCACATTGACTCTGTACTGGTACTTCCTGTATATAGCCTCCTCACATTGACTCTGTACTGGTACCCCTGTATATAGCCTCCTCACATTGACTCTGTACTGGTACCAAAAGTATATAGCCTCCTCACATTGACTCTGTACTGGTACCAAAAGTATATAGCCTCCTCACATTGACTCTGTACTGGTACCACCTGTATATAGCCTCCTCACATTGACTCTGTACTGGTACCAAACGTATATAGCCTCCTCACATTGACTCTGTACTGGTACTTCCTGTATATAGCCTCCTCACATTGACTCTGTA
Source organism: Thymallus thymallus (assembly GCA_023634145.1). Lineage (NCBI taxonomy): Eukaryota > Metazoa > Chordata > Actinopteri > Salmoniformes > Salmonidae > Thymallus > Thymallus thymallus. Next base: position 40,211,894 of record CM042382.1, read on the forward strand.
CTGGTACCAAAAGTATATAGCCTCCTCACATTGACTCTGTACTGGTACCCCTGTATATAGCCTCCTCACATTGACTCTGTACTGGTACCACCTGTATATAGCCTCCTCACATTGACTCTGTACTGGTACCACCTGTATATAGCCTCCTCACATTGACTCTGTACTGGTAGTTCCTGTATATAGCCTCCTCACATTGACTCTGTACTGGTACCCCTGTATATAGCCTCCTCACATTGACTCTGTACTGGTACCACCTGTGTATAGCCTCCTCACAGTGACTCTGTACTGGTACCCCTGTATATAGCCTCCTCACATTGACTCTGTACTGGTACCACCTGTATATAGCCTCCTCACATTGACTCTGTACTGGTACCTACTGTATATAGCCTCCTCACATTGACTCTGTACTGGTACCACCTGTATATAGCCTCCTCACATTGACTCTGTACTGGTACCACCTGTATATAGCCTCCTCACATTGACTCTGTACTGGTACTTCCTGTATATAGCCTCCTCACATTGACTCTGTACTGGTACTTCCTGTATATAGCCTCCTCGCATTGACTCTGTACTGGTACCCCTGTATATAGCCTCCTCACATTGACTCTGTACTGGTACCAAAAGTATATAGCCTCCTCACATTGACTCTGTACTGGTACTTCCTGTATATAGCCTCCTCACATTGACTCTGTACTGGTACCAAAAGTATATAGCCTCCTCACATTGACTCTGTACTGGTACTTCCTGTATATAGCCTCCTCACATTGACTCTGTACTGGTACCCCTGTATATAGCCTCCTCACATTGACTCTGTACTGGTACCAAAAGTATATAGCCTCCTCACATTGACTCCGTACTGGTACCCCTGTATATAGCCTCCTCACATTGACTCTGTACTGGTACCCCTGCATATAGCCTCCTTACATTGACTCTGTACTGGTACCCCTGTATATAGCCTCCTCACATTGACTCTGTACTGGTACCACCTGTATATAGCCTCCTCACATTGACTCTGTACTGGTACCACCTGTATATAGCCTCCTCACAGTGACTCTGTACTGGTACTTCCTGTATATAGCCTCCTCACATTGACTCTGTACTGGTACTTCCTGTATATAGTCTCCTCACATTGACTCTGTACTGGTACTTCCTGTATATAGCCTCCTCACATTGACTCTGTACTGGTACCACCTGTATATAGCCTCCTCACATTGACTCTGTACTGGTACTTCCTGTATATAGCCTCCTCACATTGACTCTGTACTGGTAGCCCTGTATATAGCCTCCTCACATTGACTCTGTACTGGTACCACCTGTATATAGCCTCCTCACATTGACTCTGTACTGGTACCACCTGTATATAGCCTCCTCACATTGACTCTGTACTGGTACTTCCTGTATATAGCCTCCTCACATTGACTCTGTACTGGTACTTCCTGTATATAGCCTCCTCACATTGACTCTGTACTGGTACCCCTGTATATAGCCTCCTCACATTGACTCTGTACTGGTACCAAAAGTATATAGCCTCCTCACATTGACTCTGTACTGGTACCAAAAGTATATAGCCTCCTCACATTGACTCTGTACTGGTACCCCTGCATATAGCCTCCTTACATTGACTCTGTACTGGTACCCCTGTATATAGCCTCCTCACATTGACTCTGTACTGGTACCACCTGTATATAGCCTCCTCACATTGACTCTGTACTGGTACCACCTGTATATAGCCTCCTCACATTGACTCTGTACTGGTACTTCCTGTATATAGCCTCTTCACATTGACTCTGTACTGGTACCCCTGTATATAGCCTCCTCACATTGACTCTGTACTGGTACCAAAAGTATATAGCCTCCTCACATTGACTCTGTACTGGTACCCCTGTATATAGCCTCCTCACATTGGCTCTGTACTGGTACCCCTGTATATAGCCTCCTTACATTGACTCTGTACTGGTACCCCTGTATATAGCCTCCTCACATTGACTCTGTACTGGTACCACCTGTATATAGCCTCCTCACATTGACTCTGTACTGGTAGTTCCTGTATATAGCCTCCTCACATTGACTCTGTACTGGTACCCCTGTATATAGCCTCCTCACATTGACTCTGTACTGGTACTTCCTGTATATAGCCTCCTCACATTGACTCTGTACTGGTACTTCCTGTATATAGCCTCCTCACATTGACTCTGTACTGGTACCCCTGTATATAGCCTCCTCACATTGACTCTGTACTGGTACTTCCTGTATATAGCCTCCTCACATTGACTCTGTACTGGTACCAAAAGTATATAGCCTCTTCACATTGACTCTGTACTGGTACCCCTGTATATAGCCTCCTCACATTGACTCTGTACTGGTACCAAAAGTATATAGCCTCCTCACATTGACTCTGTACTGGTACCCCTGTATATAGCCTCCTCACATTGACTCTGTACTGGTACCCCTGCATATAGCCTCCTTACATTGACTCTGTACTGGTACCCCTGTATATAGCCTCCTCACATTGACTCTGTACTGGTACCACCTGTATATAGCCTCCTCACATTGACTCTGTACTGGTACCACCTGTATATAGCCTCCTCACATTGACTCTGTACTGGTACTTCCTGTATATAGCCTCTTCACATTGACTCTGTACTGGTACCCCTGTATATAGCCTCCTCACATTGACTCTGTACTGGTACCAAAAGTATATAGCCTCCTCACATTGACTCTGTACTGGTACCCCTGTATATAGCCTCCTCACATTGACTCTGTACTGGTACCCCTGTATATAGCCTCCTTACATTGACTCTGTACTGGTACCCCTGTATATAGCCTCCTCACATTGACTCTGTACTGGTACCACCTGTATATAGCCTCCTCACATTGACTCTGTACTGGTACCACCTGTATATAGCCTCCTCACATTGACTCTGTACTGGTACTTCCTGTATATAGCCTCCTCACATTGAATCTGTACTGGTACCCCTGTATATAGCCTCCTCACATTGACTCTGTACTGGTACCACCTGTATATAGCCTCCTCACAGTGACTCTGTACTGGTACCCCTGTATATAGCCTCCTCACATTGACTCTGTACTGGTACCCCTGTATATAGCCTCCTCACATTGACTCTGTACTGGTACCCCTGTATATAGCCTCCTCACATTGACTCTGTACTGCTACCACCTGTATATAGCCTCCTCACATTGACTCTGTACTGGTACTTCCTGTATATAGCCTCCTCACATTGACTCTGTACTGGTACCCCTATAAGTAGCCTCCTCACATTGACTCTCTACTGGTACTTCCTGTATATAGCCTCCTCACATTGACTCTGTACTGGTACTTCCTGTAAATAGCCTCCTCACATTGACTCTGTACTGGTACCCCTGTATATAGCCTCCTCACATTGACTCTCTACTGGTACTTCCTGTATATAGCCTCCTCACATTGACTCTCTACTGGTACTTCCTGTATATAGCCTCCTCACATTGACTCTGTACTGGTACCACCTGTATATAGCCTCCTCACATTGACTCTGTACTGGTACTTCCTTTATATAGCCTCCTCACATTGACTCTGTACTGGTACCCCTGTATATAGCCTCCTCACATTGACTCTGTACTGGTACCCCTGTATATAGCCTCCTCACATTGACTCTGTACTGGTACTTCCCGTATATAGCCTCCTCACATTGACTCTGTACTGGTACTTCCTGTATATAGCCTCCTCACATTGACTCTGTACTGGTACCTCCTGTATATAGCCTCCTCACATTGACTCTGTACTGGTACCTCCTGTATATAGCCTCCTCACATTGACTCTGTACTGGTACCGACTGTATATAGCCTCCTCACATTGACTCTGTACTGGTACTTCCTGTATATAGCCTCCTCACATTGACTCTGTACTGGTACTTCCTGTATATAGCCTCCTCACATTGACTCTGTACTGGTACTTCCTGTATACAGTATATCCTCTCTACTGTTATTTTTACTCTTTTTTTATTTCTTTATTAGTTTACATAATACTTATTTTTTACTTAAACTGCACTGTAAGGTCTTCACCTGTTGTATTGTTGGTTAGGGCTTGTAAGTAAGCATTTCACTGTAAGGTCTACACCTGTTGTATTGTTGGTTAGGGCTTGTAAGTAAGCATTTCACTGTAAGGTCTACACCTGTTGTATTGTTGGTTAAGGGCTTGTAAGTAAGCATTTCACTGTAAGGTCTACACCTGTTGTATTGTTGGTTAAGGGCTTGTTAGTAAGCATTTCACTGTAAGGTCTTCACCTGTTGTATTGTTGGTTAGGGCTTGTTAGTAAGCATTTCACTGTAAGGTCTACACCTGTTGTATTGTTGGTTAGGGCTTGTAAGTAAGCATTTCACTGTAAGGTCTACAACTTGTATTGTTGGTTAGGGCTTGTAAGTAAGCATTTCACTGTAAGGTCTACAGCTGTATTCGGCACACGTGACAAAGTTTGATTTGATTTGAAATAGCGATTTTGTGCAGTGAACTTTCAATTTCTTTGTTGTACTCAGGCAATTCCAAATCTGCTTAAGTTGTGAAATGAGACATTTTGATGATCTGTTTAGATTTCTGTGCTAAGAGATGTGAAAATATTCCTCATACTTTCACCAAAGTCATTGAAAAAGAACTGTAATCAGAAATCTGGTGACTTGTGAGTATATTTAGTATAGTATTATTTACAAGGATGCTTTTTATACATGTTTTATTATTTGGATTTTCTCTAGCCACTAAAAAGGCCAACATCAGAATGCTCAGTGCAGTGGATCCCATTTCCCACCATTCTGAAACACACATCCTAGTTCTGAACAAACTACATAACTTTATCTTCCACTTCATCAGCAGGAGGAAACACCAGGAATAGTTCAAATAACATTCAACTATTGACCATGACTAGTCATTGAATTGTAATCATCTGGTATCTAGTACTATTGACCATGACTAGTCATTGAATTGTAATCGTCTGGTATCTAGTACTATTGACCATGACTAGTCATTGAATTGTAATCATCTGGTATCTATTACTATAGGCCATGACTAGTCATTGAATTGTAATCGTCTGGTATCTAGTACTATTGACCATGACTAGTCATTGAATTGTAATCATCTGGTATCTATTACTATAGGCCATGACTAGTCATTGAATTGTAATCATCTGGTATCTAGTACTATTGACCATGACTAGTCATTGAATTGTAATCATCTGGTATCTATTACTATAGGCCATGACTAGTCATTGAATTGTAATCATCTGGTATCTAGTACTATTGACCATGACTAGTCATTGAATTGTAATCATCTGGTATCTAGTACTATTGACCATGACTAGTCATTGAATTGTAATCGTCTGGTATCTAGTACTATTGACCATGACTAGTCATTGAATTGTAATCATCTGGTATCTATTACTATAGGCCATGACTAGTCATTGAATTGTAATCATCTGGTATCTAGTACTATTGACCATGACTAGTCATTGAATTGTAATCATCTGGTATCTAGTACTATTGACCATGACTAGTCATTGAATTGTAATCATCTGGTATCTAGTACTATAGGCCATGACTAGTCATTGAATTGTAATCATCTGGTATCTAGTACTATTGACCATGACTAGTCATTGAATTGTAATCATCTGGTATCTAGTACTATTGACCATGATTAGTCATTGAATTGTAATCATCTGGTATCTAGTACTATTGACCATGATTAGTCATTGAATTGTAATCATCTGGTATCTAGTACTATTGACCATGACTAGTCATTGAATTGTAATCGTCTGGTATCTATTACTATTGACCATGATTAGTCATTGAATTGTAATCATCTGGTATCTAGTACTATAGGCCATGACTAGTCATTGAATTGTAATCATCTGGTATCTAGTACTATTGACCATGACTAGTCATTGAATTGTAATCATCTGGTATCTAGTACTATTGACCATGATTAGTCATTGAATTGTAATCATCTGGTATCTAGTACTATTGACCATGATTAGTCATTGAATTGTAATCATCTGGTATCTAGTACTATTGACCATGACTAGTCATTGAATTGTAATCGTCTGGTATCTATTACTATTGACCATGATTAGTCATTGAATTGTAATCATCTGGTATCTAGTACTATTGACCATGACTAGTCTTTCAGGCTCTGGCCATAGAGAAGCTTTGCTTCTCTATATTTCTATGGTCAGAGTCTGGCAGATCTATTATTTCTACGTCTGTGTGGTGTTGTGTGTGGGATCCCTAATTAGATGCAGCTGCTAGGCATTACCTCTAATTAGGGATCTTACTTATATGTCTGTGTTCCACTCCGTTGGCGTGGTTCATTGTTGTTTATTGTCTCGTGTTCGTGCTACGTGTGTTCCTTTCATTATATATTGTATTTGTTATATTTGTATAGTTCGTCAGTTAGTTTAATAAATATGTCGAACAATCGATACGCTGCGCCTTGGTCTCTCTACACACCCGAACGTGACATAGTCATTGAATTGTAATCATCTGGTATCTAGTACTATTGACCATGACTAGTCATTGAATTGTAATCATCTGGTATCTAGTACTATTGACCATGACTAGTCATTGAATTGTAATCATCTGGTATCTAGTACTATTGACCATGACTAGTCATTGAATTGTAATCATCTGGTATCTAGTACTATTGACCATGACTAGTCATTGAATTGTAATCATCTGGTATCTAGTACTATTGACCATGACTAGTCATTGAATTGTAATCATCTGGTATCTAGTACTACTGACCATGATTAGTCATTGAATTGTAATCATCTGGTATCTAGTACTATTGACCATGACTAGTCATTGAATTTTAATCATCTGGTATCTAGTACTATTGTAGCAAAAGTGTAATAGCATTTCAGTCTGTTGAGTTCGTTGACTGAATGTGTTGAATGAATAAAGTAACAGGAAGTTGAACAACTTCAATATTTGGAACCCAGTGAACCACAGAAGTCTGTGTAAATAGAGCTCTCTTCTATTCTGCCCTACCAAGCTAAAATACAGTAACTGATCATTTGGTCCAAAATTAGTTCATGTCATTTATGCTACATTAAATACATGCTTAATCATGTGAACAAGTATCCTGCTTCTATTGTATTGTGTTGTGGAGAAAATGGAAGTCATCTTAGCAGTAACTACATAATGTTACTGTGAAACCAGAGTAAATGAGAGCCATTTTTCTCTGTTCCACACTATGAGCAGTTACTGCCTTTTTGTTTGATATGACAGAATAAAGCACCCAGTAAGAGACACTGATTTTGAGGATACATCTTTTTCTTCACAATTGTAATATATGGGCCCTTGATGGAATAAAGACAGGGAAGTTCAGATTAAAAAGCAAATATTAAACCATTTTAAACGTGGTTGGTCTGTAAGCATGTGTGTATATAAAAAACTATTATAATAATAAACCTCACAGTACATGACAAATGGAGACTCAACAACAGTTAACTTGTTCATAACACAACTATTGTCAATGTCTCTCCAGAAAAACGTGTTAAGGTGATTGACAGTAGTGTGTCAGTTGAACACATTCATTGTAATGTACAGTGCATTCTGAAAGTATTCAGACCCCTTGACTTTTTCCACATTTTGTTACATTAGTCTTATTCTAAAATTGATTGAATTGTTTTTCCCCCTCAATCTACACACAATACCCCATAATGACATCAATCTACCCACAATACCCCATAATGACATCAATCTACATACAATACCCCATAATGACATCAATCTACATACAATACCCCATAATGACATCAATCTACACACAATACCCCATAATGACATCAATCTACCCACAATACCCCATAATGACATCAATCTACCCACAATACCCCATAATGACATCAATCTACACACAATACCCCATAATGACATCAATCTACCCACAATACCCCATAATGACATCAATCTACCCACAATACCCCATAATGACATCAATCTACCCACAATACCCCATAATGACATCAATCTACCCACAATACCCCATAATGACATCAATCTACCCACAATACCCCATAATGACATCAATCTACATACAATACCCCATAATGACATCAATCTACCCACAATACCCCATAATGACATCAATCTACATACAATACCCCATAATGACATCAATCTACCCACAATACCCCATAATGACATCAATCTACCCACAATACCCCATAATGACATCAATCTACACACAATACCCCATAATGACATCAATCTACACACAATACCCCATAATGACATCAATCTACCACAATACCCCATAATGACATCAATCTACACACAATACCCCATAATGACATCAATCTACCCACAATACCCCATAATGACATCAATCTACCCACAATACCCCATAATGACATCAATCTACCCACAATACCCCATAATGACATCAATCTACACACAATACCCCATAATGACATCAATCTACACACAATACCCCATAATGACGAAGCAAAAACAGGTTGACACTTTTTTTCAAATTTATGAAAATAAAAACTGAAATATCACATTTGCGTAAGTATTCAGACCCTTTACTCAGTACTTTGTTGAAGCACCTTACAGCCTTGAGTCTTCTTGGGTTTGACGCTACAAGCTTGGTACACCTGTATTTGGGGAGTTTCTCCCATTCTTCTCTGCAGATCCTCTCAAACTCTGTCAGGTTGGATGGGGAGCGTTGCTGCACAGCTATTTTCAGGTCTCAACAGAGATGTTAGATAAGTCTAGACTCTGGCTGGGCCACTCAAGGAAATTCAAAGACTTGTCCCAAAGCCACTCCTGCGTTGTCTTGGCTGTGTGCTTAGGGTCGTTGTCCTGTTGGAAGGTGAACCTTTGTCCCAGTCTGAGGTCCTGAGCACTCTGGAGCAGGTTTTCATCAAGGATCTCTCTGTTCATCTTTGCCTCGACCCTGACTAGTCTCCCAGTCCCTGCAGCTGAAAAAGATCCCCACAGCCTGATTATGCCAACACCATGCTTCAACCTAGGGATGGTGCCAGGTTTCCTTCAGACGTGACGCTTGGCATTCAGGCCAAGGAGTTCAATCTTGGTTTCATCAGACGAGAGAATCTTGTTGCTCATGGTCAGAGTCTTTAGGTGCCTTTTGGCAAACTCCAAGCGGGCTGTCATGTCCCTTGTACTGAGGCGTGGCTTCCGTCTGGCCACTCTACCATAAAGGCCTGATTGGTGGAATGCTATAGAGATGGTTGTCCTTCTGGAGGGTTCTCTCATCTCCACAGAGGAACTCTAGAGCTCTGTCAGAGTGACCATTGGGTTCTTGGTCACCTCCCTGACCAAGGCCCTTCTCCCCCCAATTGCTCAGTTTGGCTTGGTGGTTCCAAACTTCTATTTAAGAACAATGGAGACCTTCAATACAGACATTTTTTGGTATCCTTTGCCAGATCTGTGCCTCGACACAATCCTGTCTCGGAGCTCAATGGACAATTACTTCGACCACATGGCTTGGTTTTTGCTCTGACATGCAGTGTCAACTGTAGGACCTTATATAGACAGGTGTGTGCCTTTTTTCAAATCACGTCCAGTCAATGGAATTTACCACAGGTGGATTCCAATGAAGTTGTAGAAACATCTCAAGGATGATCAATGGTAACAGGATGCACCTGAGCTACATTTTGAGTCTCATAGCAAAGAGTCTGAATAGTTATTTAAATAAGGTATTTAAATGACGCTCATCGAATGTGGCAGGGCTTGCAAACTATTAAAGATTACAAAGGGAAACCCAGCCGCGAGCCCAGTGACATGAGCCTACCAGATGGGCTAAATGCCTTTTATGCTCGCTTCGAGGCAAGAAACCCTGAAGCATGCATGAGAGCACCAGCTGTTCCAGACAACTGTGTGATCACTCTCCAAAGCCGATGTGAGCAAGATCTTTAAACAGGTCAACGTTCACAAGCGCCGGGGTACCACTCAGATTACAAGGACTCAGAGCATGACATTTTCAACCTCTCCTTGACCGAGTCTGTAATACCTACTGTACATTTCAAGCAGACCACCATAGTCCCAAGAAAGTGAAGGTAACCTGCCTACATGACTACTATCCCGGAAACCCTAGACCCACTCAATTCACATACCGCCCCAACAGATCCACAGGTGACGCAATCTCAATCTCACTCCACACTGCCCTTTCCCACAACAACCTCTCCTCAACGTGAGCAAGTCAAAGGAGATGGTCGTGGACTAAAGGAAAAGGAGGTCCGAACATCAATGGGGCTGCAGTGGAGCGGGTCGAGAGTTCCAAGTTCCTTGATGTTCACATCACCAACAAACTCTCATGGTTCAAACACACCAAGAAAGTTGTGAAGAGGGCACGACAAAGCCTATTCCCCCTCAGGAGACTGAAAAATATTGGCATGGGTCCTCAGATCCTTAAAAACCTGCACCATCGAGAGCATCCTGACCGGTTGCATCACCACCTGGTATGGCAACTGCTCGGCATCTGTTTTTTTATCTATGCATAGTCACTGTACCCCTACCTACATGACCAAATTACCTTGACTAACCTGTACCCCCATACATTGACTCTGTAGCGGTACCCCCTGCATATAGCCTTATTACTAACCTGTACCCCCATACATTGACTCGGTAGCGGTACCCCCTGCATATAGCCTTATTACTAACCTGTACCCCCATACATTGACTCGGTAGCGGTACCCCCTGCATATAGCCTTATTTCTGTGATGTAATTTATTATTTTGTGTTATTATTTTTATGTTTTTTACTTTAGTTTATCTAGTAAATATTTTCTTAACTCTATTTTCTTATAAATGCATTGTTGTTTAAGGGCTTGTCAGTAAGCATTTCACGTAAGGTCTACACCTGTTAAAGAAGCAATACAACTGGACCTCTTTAGACTAGTTGAGTATCTGGAGCATTTGTGGGTTCGATTATAGGCTCAAAATGGCCAGAAACAAAGAACTTTCTTCCGAAACTCGTCAGTCTATTCTTGCTTCCAATGACACCATCCCCCGTAGTGTGGAGTACTTGGTACGAGAGACTTATAACTGGTTTTCAGTGTCTCCAAAGCGCAGGGAGGCCTACAAGGCCATATATGAGACCATCAACTATGGGGAGAAACCTTTACAGATAACCAAGGTGTGTGTCACACGTTGGCGCTCCATTGAACCTGCGGTTCCACGCATTTTGGACCAGTGGGAGGAGCTTAGGCTGCATTTCGCAGTCACCAAGTCCAGTGAACACTGCTACATGGCTGAGGTTTTATACTCCATGTACAGTGATCCTCAAAACATATTGTATCTGACTTTTTTTAAGTCAGTGCTGGGTGAGGTACAGTTGGCCATCAAGGCTTTTGAGGGAGAGCAAGTAGATCCTCTTAAGCTACTTGACAGCTTGGTTAGCCTGATCAAGTCCGTGAGAAGTAGGGTGCTGAATCCACCGGCAAATGTTGATGTACTCAAAGCGCCAATAGATGGATACATCAGTCCCAAACTGTACCTTGGTTACCTTTGAGTCAAAGGCAGCTGAGCTCCACCCTGCGCCTGAGGTTGAAAACAATGTCCGAAAGCGGTGTGTAGCCTTCACCGTCTCCCTCACTGATGAGTTGAGGGTGAGACTGCCGGACAACATCGAAGCATTGCAGTACATGTCAGTTTTCAATGTGGAGGAAACTCTAAAGCACAATAAGAGCCCTGAAGAAATAGAAAAAATATCCAAGCTCCTTGGCTACTCCCCTGCAGAGATAGACAAGATTGTCCAGCAATGGCGTGCCATCCATCTTAGTAAATGGAATGAGACAAAAAACACACTGGGCTTCTGGAGTGAGATTTGGAAGTTCAGGGATGCAGCTGATATCAACCCGTTTCAAGAACTTGCCATGGCTGCTGTGTCTGTGTTGTCCTTGCCACACTCGAATGCTGAAGTCGAGAGAGTATTCAGCCAGATGAGTGTGGTAAAAAGCAAACTTAGAAATCGATGTCCTTGCAGACCCTTAACTCCATCCTGTACATTCGATATGGACTGAAGCTGTCTGCTGAGGCTTGCTATGAGCATCGGCTGCCTGATAATGTTTTGCAGATTTTTGGCACATCAGCTGCTTACTCATTTAAGTCAGCTCCCTGCCATAGAGAGCCTTGACCAAAATGGCGATGACCCACTCTTTCTGTGAGCCAGCACAGCCTGTGTGTGTGTGTGTGGAGGTGGTCTGGGAAAAAAACTATTAACCTGAATTAGGGCCAGACTAGTTACCATTAACCTGAATTAGGGCCAGACTAGTTACCATGAACCTGAATTAGGGCCAGACTAGTTACCATGAACCTGAATTAGGGCCAGACTAGTTACCATGAACCTGAATTAGGGCCAGACTAGTTACCATGAACCTGAATTAGGGCCAGACTAGTTACCATGAACCTGAATTAGGGCCAGACTAGTTACCATTAACCTGAATTAGGGCCAGACTAGTTACCATCATTTCCTCACATTGCCATTGACAGTTTTTTCTATTGTCTCTTTTTGGTCCATTTAGATTGTTAATGTAGATTGTATACAACAAAATGTTTAAAATGTCGATGTTTTATTGTGACTTGTTGTAGGCCATAAGGTTAAAAACCAAACCAAATTTAAGAAAACTAAACCCGTTTGCTGGTCCGGTCCCAAGCCCGGATAAAGGAGGCGGGTTGGAATTGTGACATAAAAAAAAACAAGAATCGAATGAAGAAAGTTCATTTGTATTTCTAAACATAGTTAGGGTGTTTTTTTGCTCACTTTTTGTCTCTCCCACGACGTTATTCCTCTCTCCTACAGCATCTATCACAATTACATGGCCAATTATGCAAATTGGGTGATGACATCATTGATTTTGGACCGGAACGTGGCACGGAAAGTGTGGGCAAATTTGCGATAGAGAAAGATGCCGGAATTACAACCAAGGCAACAGACATACTCACTATCAAAGTATTCACATGCTCTGGCCAGAGTGACGCTCACACATCTTAACTGGCAGCTGCTGCTTCTGAAAAGTGGATGGTGCGTGACTCCACTCTGATCACTCCAGGGAGAGGTACATGGACAAACTTCCAGAGCTGTACAAGGAGACAGTCTGTACAGGAGAGAGCTCAATAGCAGGTGGTTGTTATTAGGCTACTGCAACTACTTCCTCTTCTCTTTTCAACTGGTCACTTGGATAAATAGCAACAGTGTTTTCTCTCGGCGGTAAGTGGTGGCTCCGCAGTGATTCTTTCAAGTGTGACTTTTATTTATACGGCCTGTGACTTTGGAGATACGCTGACAGAGAAGGCTCCCTTTCACAGAAGTTGGTTTTAGACAGAGTTGGTTGTTTCAATTTGCGCTCACATGAAGAGTTTAAATTGTTGATTGCAGGTTTGTCAGTGTGTCCGCCTTAATAGGTTGATGGCATGCTAATATGATCCAAAATATGAGTAGAATCTGTTTAAACTGTTTCGGGATGTATACTGAGGATTAACACCCTCGAAAGAGGCCAAACAAACTGTCAGGTTAATTTTATTTAACCGAAGATGGAGTAAGAAAAGTTAATGGTAAATAAGTTGATTTGAAGTTGGTTGTCAAGTGAACAACTGTAAAATGAGATTCAGTGTTTTCGTTTTTAGTGCAGGAACATTTTATCCAGTGTTAAAAACAAGGTGACCAATTCAATTGGAATTGACGCAGTGGATGCGGCGCGCCTGTCAGTCAGCATAGTGATGTCTCTAGGACCGGTCTCATGCCCGCAGGCAATTTACTAACATTTAGCTTTGTTGGTTTACTGGTACATTACCGGTTCCTTGCTGGTCCATGTTGACTCCAATGCTTCCCACAGTTGGGTCGAGTTGGCTGGATGTCCTTTGGCTGGTGGACCATTCTTGATACACACAGGGAACTGTTGAGCGTGAAAAACCCAGCAGCGCCTAATACCATACCCTGTTTAAAGGCACTTAAATATTTAGTCTTGCCCATTCACCTTCTGAATGGCACACACAGACAACCTGTTTTAATTGTCTCAAAACTAATTCAGGTTAATCTTCTTTAACCTGACTCCTCCCCTTCATCTACACTGATTGAAGTGGATTTAACAAGTGACATCAATAAGGGATCATAACTTTTATCTGTATTCACCTTGTCAGTCTGTTCACCATGTTCCTAATGTATTTCCACACTGAGGTTGTAATAATACTGTGAAGTTGTGAAATGATGATAATGCCCTTTTAGTGTAAGTGTTTGCCTAAAGATTACCTGAAATGTCTGCCTGGTTTGCTGGGATGGACCTTTGGCATGCCTGGTGATATTAGTTCATAGAGTAGCCCAAGTACAAGATAAGGACATGCCACATATTACAAACCACACACACACACACACCTATGAGGTAAATAATGTTTGACTTCCAACAGTTCCCAAACAAACCCTGTAGAACATGTTTTACTGGAAGACATCAATGATGAGATTTGAGAGGTGAGACACCTTTGTCTTAGTTAGATTTGTTAGGCCATGACACCATCTTAAGGAAAGCCAATAAAAAAGCCAATAGTTTTAACAGAGTACCTAAGTGCCTGGGAAGTATACTCAATATGTCTCAATATTTACTTCAATATATGGCTCTGCTGCTATCTAACTATTCTAGTTGTCTTTCAAAAAGCGGTTAAAAGTTCACAGAGGCGAAAGAACACAATGACGTGTTTTCTTGAGCCATTGTCTTTAATGAGTTCATTACACTTCAATAATAATTACCTCTAAACACTGACTTATCCAGGCAGATAGTCAACGTTCTCAGTAACACATGATGGTTTCTGAAAGTTTTTTGGGGTTGACATGTAGAAGCTGAGGTTAGACAAGACCGCATTGACACATTTTACATTGACACATTTCTCAGGCAGAGAGAGAGAGAGAGAGAGAGAAAGAGAGAGATTCTGAGAGAGTGACCCCGTTAGGCAAAGGCAGGCTAATGATGTTTAAAAAGCTCTCGGGGCGCGGCAGCACTGTGGTGTGCATGGATTCCCAGGCCCATCCATGATCCCCCTTGGTTTTTACCCAGACCAAACGGGCGGAAGCAGCCTATTCTCATCCACACTCTCATTGTGCTCCCAGAGCTATTCTGATGCCCTCCATTGTGTGCCGAACACGTTCCACGGCTCTCAGCGGTTTTGGTGGGCTCACGCCTTAAACCCCTCCATTGTGGGAAAACCCCCAGCGCCACATTTCCTGTGATGGCTTTTATCATTCACTGGCCACACTTTTGACTTCTCAGCTAATGTTTGAGGTTTTAGTGTATTGTCACACAAACACACACACACACTAGGAAGTCAGAAAACAGGAACAAAACAGAAGTACCTGTTTTTATGTTATGAAACTGCTTTAGTTTGAATGATAAGCCTGTAGATGATTAACAGGTACAAATACAGCACAGGAGGCTGCTGAGGGGAGGACGGTTCCTAGTAATGGCCAGAACAGAGCTAGTGGAATGGAAAAACCATGTGTTTGATACCATTACACCGATTCCACTCCAGCCGTTACAATGAGCCCGTCCTCACCAATTAAGGTGCCACCAACTTCCTGTACACTTAAATACACAGGGGGTGATGAGCGACACCTGGAGGGGGTGGAGACAAGGACAAGGGCAGGTGAAACAGATCAGGGTGTGACAACCTATGCGTAATGTTGGATTCTCTCTCTTGGAAGACCACATGTCCTTCCGACAGTGCCTCTCCCTGTTCCACAACATGCGTTCAACACGTGCCTCCAAGTGACACACCCTTCGGTGACACACCCTTCGGAGGGTGTCACGACTCCCTCCGAAGGCTTTTGGCGATCGACGTCACCGGCCTTCTAGCTACCGCCGCTCCACGTGTCATTTTCCATTAGTCTTGTCTTGTCTCCTTTCACACCTGGTTTAGATTCCATCATCATTATGTGTTTATATACCCTCTGCTCTCCCACGTCCTTTGTGTGTTTTTGTTCTGTCTTCTTTGGAATCTTGTATTGTACACCCGTGTTTGTTTCCGGGCCTTGTCGTGCCTATGTATATATTTTGAAACTAGACGCTGTTTCTCCGTCTGCTCTCTTGTGACTATTAAACTACATTCCATTGGAATGCTCTCCTGCGCCTGACTTCCTCACACCCACTACATCTGACACTGGGGTTGATGGCATACACCATCTCAGTAATACCTCTCGGTCTACTAAGGATGAAAGACTTCCAGCGCTGGGTGTTTGCCCAACATTTCTGTACACGGTGTCACATCAATTGCCAGATATAGTTGACTTCCTCATTTCTCTCGGCTCTCCGTCACTGGAAGAGCCCCTCGATCTTTGTTCCTGGCACTCTCATAGGAGTATTGGCAATGAGGAAAGTGGTGAAGACCGATGCGTCACTCAAGGGCTGGGGCACAGTTCACGAGGGAAATACAATAAAGGGAGTATGGACCCCACAACTCAGTATTGCTCAAATAAATTACCTTGAATTGCTGATAGTTCTTTTTTCACTGAAACACTTTCTACCGTCACATCTTGATCAGAACGGACAATACGACTGTAGTGGCATACATCAACCACCAGGGTGGCACTTGCTCCCTGTGTTTACACAGACTATCCGTCGGGTTTATTCTGTGGAGCAGCGCACACCCTATGCGTGACTCACGTCGTACTGAACGTAGGCACAGACTTATTGTCCAGAGGGAATCCCCATCAAGGGGACTGGAGACTCCTTCCACAAGTGGTGAAACAGATCTGGGAAAGATACGGTCAAGCATCCATAGATAAAGTTTGCACCTATTCCATAAGATCGGTCTTGTGAAAGCTGCCTTTTTCTACACGAGAGGATCTGGACAAGGAAATCGTCATGGAATTGTCGGTAAAACCCAAACCACTTCCAGAAAATGTGACTCTCACAAACACGACAGTGTCAGATGTTTGGCTCTATGACATCAACCAGCTTTACGGCTGTCTTCTAATCTCTATCGCGGACGTCCTCATCTCGAAGAGGTTTTCTCACAAAACTGACTGTCCAAACCGAACTGTTGGAGCTACAAACTAATATGTCACCAATATGTCACAAACACAAAGGTGTCAGTTGTTCTGCTTGATGACACACACACACAAGCTTCAGGGGAGTCAGAAGTCTGAAGGTAACCCAGTGCCAGGGGTAGAATGTGCCACGAATAATGTTATCAAACATGGTTCACGTGTAAATTTCAAAAGTGATACATTTTTGGACTGTCTGTTTTGCCATTTACACGTGTTACTCAATGCATTTCTATGGGCTAAAGCAGTGAAGGCCAAAATCAATGTGTAATCCAATATTTTATATATACAGTGGGGAGAACAAGTATTTGATACACTGCCGATTTTGCAGGTTTTCCTACTTACAAAGCATGTAGAGGTCTGTAATTTTTATCATAGGTACTCTTCAACTGTGAGTGACAGAATCCAGAAAATCACATTGTATAATAATTAATTTGCATTTTATTGCATGACATAAGTATTTGATACATCAGAAAAGCAGAACTTAATATTTGGTACAGAAACCTTTGTTTGCAATTACAGAGATCATACGTTTCCTGTAGTTCTTGACCAGGTTTGCACACACTGCAGCAGGGATTTTGGCCCACTCCTCCATACAGACCTTCTCCAGATCCTTCAGGTTTCAGGGCTGTCGCTGGGCAATACGGACTTTCAGCTCCCTCCAAAGATTTTCTATTGGGTTCAGGTCTGGAGACTGGCTAGGCCACTCCAGGACCTTGAGATGCTTCTTACGGAGCCACTCCTTAGTTGCCCTGGCTGTGTGTTTCGGGTCGTTGTCATGCTGGAAGACCCAGCACCGACCCATCTTCAATGCTCTTACTGAGGGAAGGAGGTTGTTGGCCAAGATCTTGCGATACATGGCCCCATCCATCCTCCCCTCAATACGGTGCAGTCATCCTGTCCCCTTTGCAGAAAAGCATCCCCAAAGAATGTTTCGACCTCCATGCTTCACGGTTGAGATGGTGTTCTTGGGGTTGTACTCATCCTTCTTCTTCCTCCAAACACGGCGAGTGGAGTTTAGACCAAAAAGCAAAATTTTTGTCTCATCAGATCACATGACCTTCTCCCATTCCTCCTCTGGATCATCCAGATGGTCATTGGCAAACTTCAGACGGGCCTGGACATGCGCTGGCTTGAGCAGGGGGACCTTGAGTGCGCTGCAGGATTTTAATCCATGACGGCGTAGTGTGTTACTAATGGTTTTCTTTGAGACTGTAGTCCCAGCTCTCTTCAGGTCATTGACCAGGTCCTGCCGTGTAGTTCTGGGCTGATCCCTCACCTTCCTCATGATCATTGATGCCCCACGACGTGAGTTCTTGCATGGTGCCCCAGACCGAGGGAGATTGACCGTCATCTTGAACTTCTTCCATTTTCTAATAATTGCGCCAACAGTTGTTGCCTTCTCACCAAGCTGCTTGCCTATTGTCCTGTAGCCCATCCCAGCCTTGTGCAGGTCTACAATTTTATCCCTGATGTCCTTACACAGCTCTCTGGTCTTGGCCATTGTGGAGAGGTTGGAGTTTGTTTGATTGAGTGTGTGGACAGGTGTCTTTTATACAGGTAACGAGTTCAAACAGGTGCAGTTAATACAGGTAATGAGTGGAGAACAGGAGGGCTTCTTAATGAAAAACTAACAGGTCTGTGAGAGCCGGAATTCTTACTGGTAGGTAGGTGATCAAATACTTATGTCATGCAATAAAATGCTTATTAATTATTTAAAAATCATACAATGTGATTTTCTGGATTTTTGTTTTAGATTCCGTCTCTCACAGTTGAAATGTACCTATGATAAAAATTACCTACATGCTTTGTAAGTAGGAAAACCTGCAAAATCAGCAGTGTATCAAATATTTGTTCTCCCCACTGTGTGTATATATATATATATATATATATATATATATATATATATATATATATATATATATATATATATATATATATATATATATATATATATATATATATATATATATATATATATATAATATATTTATTTGTTATACCTACAGGGGTTCTAAAATTCTAAATCAAATGGCAAAAGTATACATTTTATGACCATCTTAAAACAGTTCCTAAGCCTTTAGTCCCGTCATGGAATTTTTCTATTGTGCTTAAGGCTATTTCACAGCAGCCTTCTGAGTCACTGGAAAGGCATGGAGAAGAAATCTCTCCTTTAAGACCATGTTACTGGTCGCCCTTACGTCAACAAATTAGTGAGTGAGTTACATGCACTGTCAGTTCACCATTAGTGTCTACAGTTTGCCTGGGGATTTTCCAAGGTTACCTTGTTGCCCAACCCCAGCTTTATGCCTAAGGTTAGCACCAATTACAATTGTCTCGACTTGCAGCTTGTGGCTTTCCACCTGCCGCCTGTACCTTCTATGGAAGAGGAGTGGCTACGTAGTTTGTGTCCAGTACGCGAGTTGCGCATATACTTGGATAGGACAAGAGCTTTATGAAAGAGCGACCAACTCTTTGTGTTCTGGACACCTCTCTGCAAGGGGAGGCCCCTTTCTCATCTACGATTGTCACATTGCATTGTGGAAGCTATGATATTGGCTTATAATAGCAAGGGGTTACAGCCTCCGGAGGGCCTAAGGGCTCACTCCACCAGAGGTATAGCTACCTTTTGGGCACAGTTCAAGGGTATCTCCTTACAGGAGATTTGCCAAGCGGCTTGTTGGGTATCCCCTCATACTTTTATGAGGTTCTACTGACTAGATGTCACTGCACCTTCATTGGCACATACTGTCCTCAGTGTTGGGACCTCTGAGCGTTGATATGTTGGGACTTCCTGGCGATACGGTAGTGAGATGTTGAAACAAATAATTTAAAAAAGAGAATTTAAGGTTAGTTGTGTAATCCCGGTATTCTGATGTTATGAGTGAGACATCTCACCACATTCCCCGACTCGCAAGAGTGTTAGGAAGTTGGGCATGCTCGAGAATGATCAGAGGGCGGGCGAGTGGCTCTTTAGTGTGAGGAGAGTGGCTCCCTCATTCGCCACTCGACCTGTCTGTCTCCGACAGACATGCATGATTGGTTCTTTGAGCTACTTAGAATGTTCTGGTAGAATCCTCTAGTGAGATGTTATAAAAGCTATGCTAACTAAGAGTAAATATAGCAACTGTTTGGTAGCTAACACTTTACATAATAAATGGTAAGTCTTTACATTAAGTTGATCTTGTAGTAATGCTTGTTATTACTCTAGTAATAACATTGTATTAACTAACATATTAAGAAGTTCAAATATTGTAGTTTCTAGATGAATCACAGAGTAAAATGTGTACTCTCTGTTCCATTTCAGAGCTGGATGAGTCCGAGCCACTATGAGGAAGGCTGTGTGTGAGTCAGTAACAACAGGAGTGTGACACGCCAGACAGATGCAATGGTTTCCGGGAGGCCCTCCAGTGAATCTCCCTGACACACCCGTGTCTCCTGCTTCATGTGGGAAACCTAGGATGGAACACACACTGCTCTGCAAAGAGACACTGGAACAACCGCCTCTGCAGCTGCTCTTTCACACACGCTGACACGCATACCACCGGTTCCATCACCACTCTGACCTGACAGAGGAAGAACCCTGGAAGGTTCTGGAATCAATTTTCCAGGATGTTTGTGAATTTCCGGCGGATACGCAAGTGCCAGTGCGTGCAGTTGATGACCACGTGCCTGGTGCTGTCGGTGGTGATGGTATGCTGGGAGCAGCTGGACAGCAGCGTAGTGAGCCAAGTCAGCGCCTACTCTTACCGCTACCTGGTCAACCGCTACACTTTCATCAACAAGAGCTTCACCATCCCACGCCAGGAGGCCCACATGTTCAGTAACCACCGCTACCTACTCAACCACCCATACAAGTGCTCAGGAGAGAAGGACGTTTTACTGCTTCTGCTTGTCAAGTCCTCCCCGGAGAACTTCGAGAGACGGCGAGCCATACGGTCGACGTGGGGCAACGAGACCTACATCCACCAGGACCTGGGGGTGACGGTGAAGGTGATGTTTGTGCTGGGCCTCCCCAAACAGCATGAGACTGCCCAAACACATAGGAGGAGCCGAGGAATCCAGGATGACCTTGTCGATGAGGACCGCTGGCATGGCGACTTGATCCAGCAGGACTTTGTGGACTCGTTCCACAACCTCACCCTGAAGCTTCTGCTACAGTTCCGCTGGGCTCACTTCTACTGCCCGCGCGCCCGCTTCCTCATGACGGCTGACAACGACATCTTTGTGCACATGCCCAACCTTGTGCGCTACCTGCAGGACATGGACAGGAAGGGCGTGACGGACTTCTGGATCGGTCGCGTGCACAGAGGTGCTCCACCCATCCGCCGGAAGGAAAGCAAGTACTACGTCCCGCAGGAGATGTACCCGTGGGTGTCATACCCGGACTACACGGCAGGGGCCGGTTACGTCGTCTCAAGAGACGTGGCGGACAAAATCTACCAGGCCTCGTTGACGCTCAATGCCTCGCTGTACATCGACGATGTCTTCATGGGTATCTGCGCCAATGCCATGGGCGTGTCGCCGCAGGAACATGTGTACTTCTCAGGCGAAGGCAAGGCGCCCTACCATTTGTGCATTTACGACAAGATGATGACGTCGCACGGCCACGTGGCCGACATGTATGAACTCTGGAAAGCCGCCACAAACCCGGAGGTCAAAAAGGTCACGTCGGGACCTTTTGGGAGGTTGTACTGCACGGCAGTGAAACTCAACCTCCTCTGCAGACCCTACATCTTTAACACCTACCCCTGCAAGGCAGCTTTGTTGTAGTATTGTAAACATAGTGACTGTGTTTGGTCCAAAATTGAGATCGGGATCATTTTGTAAATCATTTTGCATTCATCCAGTTCTTGATATCTTTATTATGTATTGAAGAGTCCCACCTTCCTGGGAGAGCAGAGACTGAATGTGATGAAGAACAGATGCTACCCAAGGAGAGGCAGTCACTGACAGTCACTCAATTAGCCATGTCAGCTAACAATTCTTAACCTGCAAGACTAATTTACCAGTCTATCTGAACTTGCAGTAATCATGGCCGAATACCGACCGGGCATGTAGTTTGGTATAACATTCCAAAGACTAAGGTTTCTTTAGGTATCACTGTAGCCAGTTCACCTTTCTGGTCTGATTTAAACAGTGTAACATCTAAAACATTCAAACTTTGTTGGTAATCACATCTCTCCTAATCATATGTGGCTTATTTTTCCAGATGAAATTAAATGGCAATCTATGGAGAGTGGTACAAGTAGATTTGGGTATTTCTAGGGATGTAAAAAGATAAGAAGCTCCAGATAACCCTTCCTGCATTTGATATGAGAACTCTACCCTTGTCACCCAAGACTTACATGTTTTCTTTATGGATTAAATTAAGGGATTTACATTGTCTTTCATTTCATTAGAATTTTTTGTAATTTTAACACCTAAGTTACAACTTTTTTTACAGAAATGTCACATATACTAGGACTCACTGTACCTTTTAAGAGCTAAGATTTCACATTTACCAATGTTCAGAGCTAAACCGGACACCTGTGAGAATTGTTCTACTGTGTGTTGGGCTACCCGAACCTGACTTTCATTTCTCAAAAACAAGGTTGTATAATCTGCTAATTGGGATATCTTCAGCTCCCTGCCACATACAATGATTCCTTCA
This sequence comes from Thymallus thymallus, assembly GCA_023634145.1. Lineage (NCBI taxonomy): Eukaryota > Metazoa > Chordata > Actinopteri > Salmoniformes > Salmonidae > Thymallus > Thymallus thymallus. Next base: position 40,234,584 of record CM042382.1, read on the forward strand.
ACTTGACTCTTGGTGATTATAGAGCAAAGAACTTTAGAAATAAGAGAGGCGATGAAGGGCAACCCTGACGAATTCCTTAATGAATATCAAATCTAGGTGAGGTTCCATGAGAGAGTTTAACACAGCTGTTACCACCATTGTACGAAGTTGCAATAGCTTTGATAAAAAAAATGACCAAATTTAAAGTAGTGCAATGAATAAAACAATTAATTTATGACTGGCAGTATCACATGCTTTATTAAAATCTAGAAAAAGAATAACAGGATCGTCATCCAATAAATCACTATAATCCACCAAATCCCAAACTAGCCTGATATTGTTTTAAATATGACGCCCTTTTCAAGAATCCAGAATTCTGGATCACTGATCAAATTTCACACACCAACCTTTACTAGAATTGAAGCTAATATCTTAGAATCATTGTTTAGAAGTGCTCTTATGTGGTTTAGGAATAAGCGTTATAATGCCTTGTTTCAATGAAGCTGGTAATTCTCCTTTTCCTATAGCTTCTTTGTATGTAGCAAGTAGACATTTAGCTATGATACCCTGAAAGGTTTGACAGAAACGAAGTTAGCCCATCACTACCTGGGGATTGGTTATTTTTTTTAACCATATTCAGTTCACCTCTTTTCCTTTCCAAATTAAAAAAAAATACTTGCTGTTCTTTTTCAACCACTGTCTTCTAGATCTCATAAAAGCACCGGAATGACACGTCACATTTTACCGTACAGCGTCAGAGGGGTCATTTTTCTTGCCATTACCATGCCAATCAACGGTTGAATAGAAACTTAGCTCACACCCCGGAGTTTGACAGTCCCATTAGTTTTCATTGCAGCCTCGTTCAAATTGGTATGGAATGGGGTTAGTCACCGTTAGTTACCTAATGTTAGTTGGCTACTAATACATCAAACTTCCCAGTATATTAACTATCTGCTAACTACCCAACGTTTATTGGCTTGATTATTCACATCATTCATAGCTAAGTGTATAGTCGTTATGCATTTCAATGGACATTTATTAATTCTGTCTATCTACTCTCTCAGAATAACTGAGGAATTTATGAACGCTCAACCCGGTGTCAGTAAACGTTGGCAAAAAAGGGTCATAAATAGTTGCCAGCAGCACAGTTACAAACGCTCTGGATAACATGAAAACAGCCTAACCAGCTCTGCTAGAGTAACATGGTCAGAGAGTAACATGAACAGAGTGTAAAATGGACAGAGAGTAACATGGACAGAGAGTAACATGGTGAGAGGGAGGTGTTCCCTCATTTGTGTCTGGAAGTAGCTAGCCAACATCAGCCAGTTGGCTGCTTGACTGCTGTTGAACTCTCCGATCAACCAGAGTGTCCAGCAGTATGCGCTCTGATTTTACAAACCGACAATCTGACAACGCTCTGGCTCTCCAGACTGAATTTACAAACACATCCGAAATCATAAAATGTCTAGCTAGTAATTTCTTATGCTAACAAGCTAGCAAGAGGTTGCATAGCAACAGCATCATCTTCCGGTAGACAGGTGAATCTCTAGTATGCTCAACTGAAACGATACCGTTTGTTTACAGTATAATAAAATGAACTACTAGTATGTAGTATATACTCATTAAGTATGTAGTATACAGTATGTTAGTATGGGTATTCTAACACAGCTAGTGTGTCTTTACCATTAGTCACTCTGATACCATTAACATGGTGTAAGTCAAAATTGGGTAGAACTGCAGAAAACTTCCTTTAAAATTTGCATTTCTCTCTCCGCCATCAAGAGGGGGGCAGTGAAGAACCACAACCAAATCTCGCTTAGGGCCCCCAAAAGGCTAGAGCCGGCTTTGTATAGACTAACTGCGAAACTAATTCATCTTGGATTAAATAGAACAGCTCCAACCCCTTTCATGGGTTTTCATTTCGCCATAGCAACCGCATGTTGAGCAGTGGGGGAGATGAGTGCCAAACAAGCCTCATCACACAGCTCTGGGTTGTGTTCCTGTGGACATTCTGTCTGATGGCTGTTGACATAATTTAACTTTTGTTCCAGGCAGTGGGAGTTCATTAGTCACATACACAGTTCTGCAGATATTATCGCAGGTGCAGCGAAATGTTTGTTCCTAGCTCCAACAGTGCAGCAATATCTAGCAATACAATACACACATATCTAAAAGTTTAAAAAAATAACAAGAAATTAGGACATATGAGAACGAGCAATATCAGAGTCCGGAATATAAATAAATATACACAGTTTACCCAACATTAGGACCACCTTCCTAATATACAGTATATCCACTCAGAACAGCCTCAATTCACGGGGCATGGACTCTACAAGGTGTCTAAAGCCTTCCACAGGGATGCTGGTCCATGTTGACTCCAATGCTTCCCACAGTTGTGTCGAGTTGGCTGGATGTCCTTTGGGTGGTGGATCATTCTTGATTACACACAGGAAACTGTTGAGCGTGAAATACCCAGCAGCGTTGCAGTTCTTGACACAAAACAGTGCTCCTGGCACCTACAACCATACCCTGTTTAAAGGTATTAAAATCTTTTGTCTTGCCCATTCACCCTCTGAACGGCACACAGTCCATATCTCAATTCTCTCAAGACTTAAAAATCCTTCTTTAACCTGACTCCTCCCCTTCATCTACACTGATTGAAGTGGATTTAACAGGTGACATCAATAAGGGATCATATCTTTCACCTGGTCAGTCTATGTCAATGTTTTGTACACTCAGTGTATATACACACATGAAGTGGGTAAAACAGTATGTAAACATTATTAAAGTGACCAGTGTTCAATGTCAAGGCCAGCAGTCTCTAAGGTGCAGTGCAGAGTACTGGACGGTGGCCGGCTAGTGATGGTTGTTCAACAGTCTGATGGCCTGGAGGTAGAATGTGTTTTTCAGTCTCTCTGTCCCGGCTCTGATACAGCTGTACTGTCTCTGCCTTGTAGGTGGTAGCAGGGTGAACAGGCCGTAGCTCGGGTTGTATGATGTCCTTGATGATCTTTTTGGCCTTCCTGTGACACCGGGTGCTGTAGGTGTCCTGGAGGGCAGGCAGTGTGCCTCTGTGTTTGGCTGACAGCACCACCCTCTGGAGAGCCTTGCAGTTGCGGGCGGTTGCCGTATCAGTTTCCGTACCAGGCAGTGATACAGCCCGACAGGATGCTCTCAATGGTGCTTCTGTAGAAGTTTGCGAGGGCCTTTAGGGGCCTAGCCAAATTTCTTCAGCCTGCTGAGGTTGAAGAGGCGCTGTTGTGAAGGGACAATTTCAGGTCCGCAATGATGTGTACGCCGAGGAACTTGAAGCTTTTGACCCTCCTCACTGCGGCCCCGTCAATGTGGATGGGATGTGGAGGCTGTCTCCTGAAGTCCACGATCAGCTACTTTGTTTTGTTGAGGGAGAGGTTATATTCCTGGCACCACTCTCCCAGTGTTCTCACCTCCTCTCTGTAGGCTGTCTCATCATTGTTGGTGATCAGGCCTACCATTGTTTTGTTGTCAGTAAACTTGATGATTGAGTTGAAGACATGCATGGCCACACAGTCATGGGTGAACAGGGAGGACAGGAGGGGGCTGAGCACATCCCGTGTTGAGGGTCAGCGTGGCGGAGGTTGTTTCCTACCTTCACCAACGGGTCGGCCCGTCAGGAAGTCTAGATTTAAGATAAGGATTTTTTTTTTTTTATGAGTCTAGGGATCTAATATATTAGCTTCAAATGTTTTTGTCTTACCATATCAAGCTGACTCAAATAGCCTGACGACTCACATTAAATTATTCCGCTGCTCTGTCGTTTGCTACATACTTTAATCTGATCATTGAAGCTGTTTGTGGTGAGGAGGGGCGTTGCACAAAACAATGTCATCAGCGATTGTATTGTCTCTAAGCCAATGACACATTTTCAAACCCACCTGTGTTCTGGCCCTGGCCCAAGCCCTCGGTTTCTGGACCAATCAAACGGCCCTGAATGTTTTCGCATTCGGTGAAGGGTCGGGGAGGTACTCAGATCCAGACTCATTGCAGAGAAGAAACTAACGTCTGTGAGCGTGGCGTAGCGTTTGTCTGGAGCAAGGACTCTAGGTAGTCAGACAATGACTCAAAGGCTTGTGGGGGAAAATATCCTAAATGGTGATTGGTACAAGTTGAAGAGGCATCTAGCCCATTGATGTAATGCATGCAAGCTTCATGAAATGGGTTTCCATGGCCACACACAGATCACCATGCGCAATGCCAAGCATCAGCTGGTGTAGTGTAAAGCTTACCGCCATTGGACTCTGGAGCAGTGTAAACACAATCTCTGGAGTGATGAATCATGCTTCATTTTACATTCAGCAGATGCTCTTATCCAGAGCGACTTACAGTAGTGAGGGCATACATTTTCATACTAGTCCCCCGTGGGAATCGAACCCACAACCCTGGCATTGCCAGCACCATGCTCTACCAACTGAGCTACGATCTGTCAGACGACTGAAAAATCTTGGTTTGCCAGATGCCAGGAGAACACTACCTGACCGAATACATAGTGTCAATTGTAAAGTTTGGTGGAGGAGGAATAATGGTCTGGGGCTGTTTTTCATGGTTCAGGCCCCTTAGTTCCAGTGAAGGGAAATCTTAATGCTACAGCATACAATGACATTCTAGACGGTTCTGTACTTCCAACTTTGTGGCAACAGTTTGGGGAAGGCCCTTTCCTGTTTCTGCATGACACTTTGTGCACGGGGGCATTAAGGTCCATACACAAATGGTTTGTCAAGATCGGTGTGGAAGAACTTGACTGGCCTGCACAGAGCCCTGACCTCAACTCCATCGAACACCTCACTAATGCTCTTGTGGCTGAATGGAAGCAAGTCCCCGCAGCAATGTTCCAACATCTAGTGGAAAGCCTTCCCAGAAGAGTGGGGGCTGTTATAGCAGCAAAGGGGGGACCAACTCCATATTAATGTCCATGATTTTGGAATGGGATGTTCGACAAGCAGGTATCCACATACTTTTGGTCATGTAGTGCACTACTCCAGCCGACACTTGGCATTGCGCATGGTGATCTTAGGCTTGTGTGCGCCTGCTCGGCCATGGAAACCCATTTCATGAAGCTCTCGACTAACAGTTATTGTGCTGACGTTGCTTCCAGAGGCAGTTTGGAACTCAGCAGTGAGTGTTGCAACCGAGGACAGTTGATTTTTACACACTATCCGCTTCAGCACTCGGCTGTCCCGTTCTGTGAGTTTAGAGGCTGAGCCGTTGTTGCTCCTAGACGTTTCCACTTCACAATAACAGCACTTACAGTTGACCGGGGCAACTCTAGCAGGGCAGAAATTTGACAGTGACTTGTTGGAAAGGTGGCATCCTATGACGGTGCCATGTATTGAAGAGCACTGAGCTCTTCAGTAAGGCCATTCTACTGCCAATGTTTGTTTAGGGAGATTGCATGGCTGTGTGCTTGATTTTATACACTTGTCAAGCCATGGGAGTGGCTGAAATAGCTGAATCCACTCATTTGAAGGGGTGTCCACATACTTTTGTATCTACAGTGGATATCCTTCGCATCCATCTATTTTCTCTCTGGCCTTTTACCTATTTGTGTGCTTTCTAAGTCAGATGGCCCACGACTCGTGCTGAAAGACGTGCGTAAACAGCTGGCCTGTTTCCAAGGCAACCCCACAGAGAATAACTCACCCAAATGGTTGAGGCCCAAAACGGGGTACAACAACTTACCTCCCACAATACATTTAGCTTCAACTTAAACGTTGCCCTTGGGTTGCTACTGTAAGGTCGTCTGTTGGTCATCGCTTTAAGACTGTAGCTTTACAATAATCCACTTGTATTTCCATGTTTCTCTCCAGTCTTTTGGAAGACTGGCTTCTCAAGAAAACTGGGCCAAGCAGGTTCAGCCACTCTGAAGTCATCTAAATATCCAATATGAGTTAATAGATGTATCTTCTCTTGTCTCTCCCTAAGCAGCCCTGCCAGCATAATTGCATTGACTTCTGTGAACGCGGGAGTCAAAGAACAGAGTTTATGTGCTAAAAATATATGCACATACCATATCGTAGCCAATTACGCATTCACTGAGCTGCTCAGTGCCCCTGAGGCAGACTATAATTATAACTAACCTGCCTGCCTCAGACCTGCACAGAGATATGGATCATGGATTTGTATGATATGTATTAGTTTGTCGATGTCCACCATCTCTTGTATGATATACCTAATTCCTGACCTTAACCCCTAGCTTAGCTGACTTTAGCCACAACAAATTGGAATTCGTCATATATACGTTTTGCAAATTCGTAACATTGTACGAAAGCCACAACAAATTGCCAAACGTGAGCTAGGCTAGGGGTTAAGGTTAGGAATTAGGTTAAAGGTTAGCTAAAAGGATGAAGGTTAGGGGAAGGGTTAGCTAACGTGCTAAGTCGTTTCAAATATGCTAATTAGCTTTGATTCAAACGTGCAACCTTTGGATTGCTAGATGTTCACGTTATATGACCTACACACACGCACAGAGATATGTTATATGCCCACCAACCAGCCTCAGACCTACACACGCACAGAGATATGTTATATGCCCACCAACCAGCCTCAGACCTACACACACACACAGAGATACGTTATATGCCCACCAACCAGCCTCAGACCTACACACACGCACAGAGATATGTTATATGCCCACCAACCAGCCTCAGACCTACACACACGCACAGAGACACGTTATATGCCCACCAACCAGCCTCAGACCTACACACACACAGAGATATGTTTTATGCCCACCAACCAGCCTCAGACCTACACACACACACAGAGATATGTTATATGCCCACCAACCAGCCTCAGACCTACACACACACACAGAGATATGTTATATGCCCACCAACCAGCCTCAGACCTACACACACACACAGAGATACGTTATATGCCCACCAACCAGCCTCAGACCTACACACACACACAGAGATATGTTATATGCCCACCAACCAGCCTCAGACCTACACACACGCACATATACGTTATATGCCCACCAACCAGCCTCAGACCTACACACACACACAGAGATACGTTTTATGCCCACCAACCAGCCTCAGACCTACACACACGCACATATACGTTATATGCCCACCAACCAGCCTCAGACCTACACACACACACAGAGATACGTTTTATGCCCACCAACCAGCCTCAGACCTACACACACGCACATATACGTTATATGCCCACCAACCAGCCTCAGACCTACACACACACACAGAGATACGTTTTATGCCCACCAACCAGCCTCAGACCTACACACACGCACATATACGTTATATGCCCACCAACCAGCCTCAGACCTACACACACGCACATATACGTTATATGCGCAGAGATACGTTGTAGGTAGGTAGGTAGGTAGGTAGGTAGGTAGGTAGGTAGGTAGGTAGGTAGGTACTTACTTATTTATTGATCCCCGAGGGGGAAATTTCTTTGTCAAGCAGCTACAACAAAACACAGGGCAGGTGCAAAATGCCAGAACGAAAATACACAAAAGACAGATACACGGTACATGATACATAGAGCGGCAGTATGAAAAAGTATAGAAATACAAGAAGTCTGGAGTGCTAAAAAAGCTATAAAAAGACATAGCATAGTATGGGTGGTTGGCTGAATATGTACACTATACATTGGTGGATGTTGGATGGTTAACTATACTATACAGGTCGATGGCAGAGAAATACTTCAGTAGCTAAAAATGCGTATGATATGAGCGAGGGTTATAATAGTTTACTTAATAGACAGTCTGGTTAAATGAACAGGTAAGTGAATATTTGCATGGTTACATTAACTGTACAGGTAAATATAGTTACATTTACAGGTAAGTGAATATTTGCATGGTTACATTAACTGTACAGGTAAATGACAGGAAGAGATACTTTAATAGCTAAATGTGTGTATGATATCATTTGGGGTAATAATAGTAATTCCCTTAAAATACAGTCCTTAGTACAGGGTTTAATTACAGATAACTGCACGTATTGCACATTCAATATACTAAAAGCTATGAAAAAAGATACAACTGACAGGATACTAATATGCATTCCTGAGTGAATGACTACGTAAGGTTAGTCCAATAATTATTTGCAATATTGCACGTGCTATAACAACTGTACATGAGTATGTATATACAGACCTGAATGAATAAATAAGTCCTGAGTGAATGAGTGATTACAGACCAGAGTTACTCACGGATGGATGAATGATTGTTAAACTAGGTCCTAACACCCCAACTGTGTTAGGTCTATGAGACCAATCTGAGTATGTCCATATTCTCTGAGTTACAGTCCGTAGGCTGTTTCTGTGTTGTGACATACAGATGTGTCTATGCCCCCATATGTAATGCTACTAAAGCATGACACCTGTAAGTCTGCTAGTACTCAATAGTAATCCATTGACTACTAGTCACTTAGTCAAATCATAAGATAAACCATTTGATCACCAAGAGCCACAATTTTGGAAATCATTAGCTGGCAACTCCACTAGCAGCCTTCTGCAACAATATCCTAATACTCAGTGAGCACAGAAATCTACTGGTTGTCATTGATTGGTGTAACAGGATAACAATAGGTGTAATAAAAGGTTCTCCACAATACACACTGGCTTTGATCCACTAGGTGGCAATATTGAGCTACTGAGAAAGGCCTCAGTCCTGTATGGCGATGGAGATGTGACGTGAACATGGGGAGAACACGTATAGTCCTCTTTAAAGTGAACTGGGGTAAAAATAATAACTCTGTCTTTGTATTCACATTCCTCATTCAAAGACAAGGGCAGTCAACTCATTTGCCAGTTCACTTTACCTATTTTGTTAACCGAATCCTCTTTGCATTCACATTGCTGTTTAGAAAGGAAACAGGATATTTTCCCAACATGCACTCTGGGTTTTTACAAACTGCAGGACAAGACATTCAATCAGAATCAGAATCGGACAGCTACTTATACCTACTTACATTTAGGAAGCTAATAGATTACAATTAAATGCAATCAGAAGATAATATTAACATGTACATTTTATTGCTAATAGAATAGCAGAATAAATAATGCTGTAATTGTAAACCCAAGGTAGGCTACTGCCCCTTTAAGAGCTTGTCCTCTCACTAAGCAAACACCACAATCAATAAACAGCTCTTAGCTTATAAACACATATTGCAAACACATTTCCTGAACTAAAAATGACACACATTTTAGGAATTTCTGTGCATTCTTGACAATCACTGATAAATATCCAAAAAACAGCACATTTTTTTCCTGCAAAACTGCACAACATCATCCTCTTCTCACTTTTGTGGCACCAATGTTGTACTGTGTGAATAATGACAAGCTTACCTGGGGAGCTGTGTTCACATTGCCTGATTGGAGGAAATTTATCAACTAATCATTATTTATTTAACCTTTTATTTAACTAGTCAGTTAAGAACTAATTATTATTGACAATGACGTCCTACACCGGCCAAACTCGGATGACGCTGGGCCAATTGTGCGCCACCCTATGGGACTCCCAATCAGGGCCAGATTTCAACCAGGTTGTCTGTAGTGACGCCTCTAGTACTGAGATGCAGTGTCTTAGACCACTGAACCAGGTTGTCTGTAGTGACTCCTCTAACACTGAGATGCAGTGTCTTAGACCACTGAACCAGGTTGTCTGTAGTGACGCCTCTAGTACTGAGATGCAGTGTCTTAGACCACTGAACCAGGTTGTCTGTAGTGACTCCTCTAACACTGAGATGCAGTGTCTTAGACCACTGAACCAGGTTGTCTGTAGTGACTCCTCTAGCACTGAGATGCAGTGTCTTAGACCACTGAACCAGGTTGTCTGTAGTGACGCCTCTAGTACTGAGATGCAGTGTCTTAGACCACTGAACCAGGTTGTCTGTAGTGACGCCTCTAGTACTGAGATGCTGTGTCTTAGACCACTGAACCAGGTTGTCTGTAGTGACTCCTCTAGCACTGAGATGCAGTGTCTTAGACCACTGAACCAGGTTGTCTGTAGTGACGCCTCTAGTACTGAGATGCAGTGTCTTAGACCACTGAACCAGGTTGTCTGTAGTGACGCCTCTAGTACTGAGATGCAGTGTCTTAGACCACTGAACCAGGTTGTCTGTAGTGACTCCTCTAGCACTGAGATGCAGTGTCTTAGACCACTGAACCAGGTTGTCTGTAGTGACTCCTCTAGCACTGAGATGCAGTGTCTTAGACCACTGAACCAGGTTGTCTGTAGTGACGCCTCTAGTACTGAGATGCAGTGTCTTAGACCACTGAACCAGGTTGTCTGTAGTGACGCCTCTAGTACTGAGATGCAGTGTCTTAGACCACTGAACCAGGTTGTCTGTAGTGACTCCTCTAGCACTGAGATGCAGTGTCTTAGACCACTGAACCAGGTTGTCTGTAGTGACTCCTCTAGTACTGAGATGCAGTGTCTTAGACCACTGAACCAGGTTGTCTGTAGTGACTCCTCTAGTACTGAGATGCAGTGTCTTAGACCACTGAACCAGGGTGTCTGTAGTGACTCCTCTAGTACTGAGATGCAGTGTCTTAGACCACTGAACCAGGTTGTCTGTAGTGACGCCTCTAGTACTGAGATGCAGTGTCTTAGACCACTGAACCAGGTTGTCTGTAGTGACGCCTCTAGTACTGAGATGCAGTGTCTTAGACCACTGAACCAGGTTGTCTGTAGTGACTCCTCTACCACTGAGATGCAGTGTCTTAGACCACTGAACCAGGTTGGCTGTAGTGACTCCTCTAGTACTGAGATGCAGTGTGTTAGACCACTGGGCAGCAGAGGGGACGTGGACAGCGGGCAGCGGAGGGGACGTGGACAGCGGGCATGCCAGTTCTAGTTAGGCTACTAAATAAATTATTTTGTTTAGGGTCGCAGCATATTATGCACATCTGCAAGCATCAAAGGCTGGACAAATATGTATCTCTTGTTTTAATGATAAAATACTATGTACAACATCCTATGTACATAAGTGGACATTATAAAAGTGACCTTTTTCTAATAAAACAGTGGCCAGTTGGCAGGCGAGCTGCAGAAGGGCGAAGGCTACCATTCCTCATCGTTTATCAGTTCAACTAACTGAACAAGTTTGAGGTTCATCCAAATGTCCCCCGTTAGATTTGAGCTCATTTCGCTCTGGCTAGCTTTAGTAGTTGCTGTTGTAGTTGCTGTGCATAGTGCAACTGAAGCTTCAAACACACCGACTGAATTTTTGGCCAAAATAGTATGAAGCGTCATCTAGCGTTCAACAATCACTTTCTGTCAATCCGTTTACACAGTTTGACGCATACGTTCGATCCATCCAATGTATGCAGCACACAACGCACTGCCTCTGCAACGTGTTAGGGGAGGAGTCATAGTAAATAAGAATGTGTTCTTAACAGACTTGCCTAGTTAAAGTTTAGAAATGAAAATGACCATAAGTGCACGCTTGTCAGTTTGGTTTTATTAAGACGTTCACATTTCAGGGAAAATAGCTAAACGCTCCAAAACCTTGAGTCCAGGGAAACTAAGGTGAAACTGTATGCCAGCAAAATACGGTCAAACCAAGGACTTGGCAAAGTGATCAAATATGGTCCACTTAAATTAACACGTTGCATAAAATATGGTGCAGACTCGCAATTACACCAAACATATGTTAGCATAACATAATACAGCACTTGTACCGTTTTGTCCACAAGAAGATCACTAAACCGTGAAGAACATAAACCACACAAACCTTAATTGAACACTGAAATAAACCGATAAGAACCATAGCGTTAACTTTCGCCAAGGCTTTTATAGCTCCGACCAACAAATTCTAAAAAAGGTTAGAATCTACAACTGTCCACGAGAGAAGCATCGACGTGGCCTTATCCTGCCGATATCGGAAGTCTGATTCAGGCATAGCAGTGAGAGAAGTTTGCCTGGAATAATAAACGTTAGCATCACTTTAAAATCTCAACCCACTGGTTCAGATCAGGTCAGCCACGTTCAAAGGCATCTCGTCAACTGTCGTATTGTAAAACGTCTCGATGTCCCGAAGGATACGCCGGTCCTCTTCGGTCACAAAGTTTATAGCCACACCTTTTCTGCCAAAACGGCCACCGCGACCAATTCTGTAGAAATTAAGGGGAACAAAATGTCAGGTCCAGGTGCAAACTATCCAATTACATGAAAGATTCAGTCATAACACAAGCCATCCATTTCAGACTACATACCGGTGAATATAATTCTCTCTGTTTGTAGGAAGGTCATAGTTTATGACTAGGGAAACCTGCTGCACATCAATTCCTCGAGCCTGAATATCGAAACGAACACTAGTTAAAAAGCAAATAAAGTTGAGGCACCAACATGAATATCAAACACTTGATTTTAAATGTAGTCTGAGATTAAGTAACAGATTCCTACAGCGAGAGAAACCCGTGGTGGAGAACAGACCTTTCATCTCCCAAAAGGGGTTACTGATAAGCCATAAAAAAAAAAAAGGGCCATCGCAAGGAAACCCTTTTGGGTTTTACATAATAACATGTACCCATGTTAAGTCATAACTAATGACAGTTGGTAGATCAGAGTAAGATTCTAGCCTCACCAGTAGGTCAGTAGTGATGAGAACCCTACTGGAGCCAGACCTGAACTCCCTCATGATCACATCCCTCTCCTTCTGGTCCATGTCTCCATGCTACAAAAAAAACAAACACAAAACCCTGTTCATTCAACCTGAAATTTAGAATACAGCTTTATGTCCAATTTGACAGCATTTTGATCTCCATTATAATTCTGGTAAAGATGTTTCTGGTGGTCTTACAAGAGCAGAGACAGTGAAGTCCCTTGCGTGCATCTTCTCGGTCAGCCAGTCGACCTTCCTCCTGGTGTTGAGGAAGATGACTGCCTGAGTGATTGTTAGAGTCTCGTACAGGTCGCACAGTGTGTCCAACTTCCACTCCTGGAACAGAAAGAGTACAGTATTTTACTGAGCAGGCCTGATGACAAATTCATTCTAAAAATGGAACATTACACTTTCAGAGATTTTGTAGCACAGAATCTTCAGACATGACCCCAGACATTAAGAAAGCTCTCCCTTCTAGCCTCATTTGCAACACTGCCTTCATTTCTCTTCCTTAGTGTGTCCATGCCCTCAAGGGCCAAGCCCAGAGGCTTCACCCCCTCAACGCTAGCAGGGTGCTTTAAAATAAGGGAAATGCTATATACTTGGTTGGACTACAGGCGCTCAACATTAGTGAACACTACCCACCTCTAGTTCTACATTGATGTAGAACTGCTTGATACCCTCCAGGGTAAGCTCCTCCTTCTTCACCAGGATGCGAATGGGCTCTCGCATGAACTTCTTGGTCACCTCCAGGACATCCGCAGGCATGGTGGCAGAGAGGAGGACCACCTGTGGACATACCGGAGAAAACACTTGTTAACCTGTGAACTGGAGAAATGCGCTTGTCATCCAAAGTCGCAGATTAAATTGTTGCGCTGGGCCTCGGGACACCGACAAACGTTAAGAAATAAGGTCCACCAAGACTCATTTCAAGCGAAGTACTCTCCTTTCGCGCAATACTCTGCTAACTTCTGCCATTTTAGCACAGTTCTTTGAGGTGGAAGTGGGGTGACTAGGGAAAACAAGACCATGTGATTGCCTTGTGACTACAAGGTTACAGGTTCAACTCCTATTCTCTTCAGCAAAGCACTAGCATGCAATCTGAAAATGTACACATGAGTAAAATTGTGCAAGTACATACACACACACAAAGTGTTGGTCCCATGTTTCTTAAGCTGAAATAAAATATTGCAAAGTCCATACACCCAAAAAGCATTTAAAATACACATCTGTTTACATCCCACGTCCAACCGGCCTCATGACCACGTGTAACCATGCCAGCCTAGGTACTCCACATCCAGCTTAGTCACCTGCAGGATTGTCTGAGACCAGCCACCCGATAAAACTGAGGAGTATTTCTGTCTAATAAAGCCATTGTGATTGGCTTGGCTTGGCTCCCCAGTGGGTGGGCCCCTGCCCAGTTGTGAAACTCGTAGATTAGGGCCTAATGAATTTTTCAATTGACCGATTTCCTAATATGAACTGTAACATCGTTGAAATTGTCTCGTTGCTAGTCTTGTTTAGTACAGTTCATACAAGAAAATCAGTCAATTGAAATGAATTCATTAGGCCCTAATCTATGGATTTCACATGACTGGGAATACAGATATCCACCGGTTGGCCACGAGTTTTTAAAAAGTTAGGGCCGTGGATCAGAAAACCAGTCAGTATCTGGTGTGACCACCATTGGATCAGAACACCAGTCAGTATCTGGTGTGACCACCATTGGATCAGAACACCAGTCAGTATCTGGTGTGACCACCATTGGATCAGAACACCAGTCAGTATCTGGTGTGACCACCATTGGATCAGAACACCAGTCAGTATCTGGTGTGACCACCATTGGATCAGAACACCAGTCAGTATCTGGTGTGACCACCATTGGATCAGAACACCAGTCAGTATCTGGTGTGACCACCATTGGATCAGAACACCAGTCAGTATCTGGTGTGACCACCATTGGATCAGAACACCAGTCAGTATCTGGTGTGACCACCATTGGATCAGAACACCAGTCAGTATCTGGTGTGACCACCATTGGATCAGAACACCAGTCAGTATCTGGTGTGACCACCATTGGATCAGAAAACCAGTCAGTATCTGGTGTGACCACCATTGGATCAGAACACCAGTCAGTATCTGGTGTGACCACCATTGGATCAGAAAACCAGTCAGTATCTGGTGTGACCACCATTGGAGTACAAAAATGTATTGTTATAACAGATAAAACCCACCAATTATAAAAAGTAGAAATGAATTGATCCTTTGCATAGAGCTGATCAGGCTGTTGATTGTGGAATGTTGTCCCATTCCTCTTCAATGGCTGTAAGACGTTGCTGGATATTGGCGGGAACTGGAACACGCTGTCGTACACGTTGATCCAGAGCATCCCAAACAGGCTCAATTGGTGACATGTCTGGTGAGTATGCAGGCCTTAGAAGAACTGGGACATCTTCAGCTTCCAGGAATTGTGTACAGATCCTTGCGACATGGGGCCGGGCATTATCATGGTGAAACATGAGGTGATGGCGGCGGATGAATGGTACGACAATGGACCTCAGGATCTCATCACGGTATCTCTGTGCATTCAAATTGCCATCGATAAAATGCATTTGTGTTCGTTGTCAGTAGCTTATGCCTGCCTATAACATAACCGCACCATGGGGCACTCGGTTCACAACGTTGACATCAGCAAACCCCCCCGACGGCATACACGCAGTCTGCTAGGTACAGTTGAAACAATCTCTGAAGAGCACACTTCTCCAGCGTGCCGGTGGCCATCAAAGGTGAGCATTTTCCAACTGCAGTCGGTCACGACACCAAACTGCAGTCAGGTCAAGACCCTGGTGAAGACGACAATCATGCAGATGAGCTTCCCTGAGACTGACAGTTTGTGCAGAAATTCTTCAGATGATCCAGCAGGTGAAGAAGCTTGACGTTGAGGCCAGTACTGCCAAATTCTCTAAAACGACATGAGGCAGTTTATGGTAGAGACAAACATGCAATTATCTGGCCACAGCTCTGGTGTATGTATGTATGTATGTATGTATGTATGCATGCATGTATGCATGTATAAACCTACTTGGATGTTTGTGCTCAACTTCTGAAAGATCTCATAGATCTGATCCTTAAATCCTCGACTCAGCATCTCATCAGCTTCATCTAGAACAAACATCTTGGTGCATTTCGGAGCTATAATGAAGTAGACAAGACTGCAATTTAGCACCTTATTGTGATCAACAAGCTAGGAAGGCCTCTAAAGAATGCCAATGGACAAGAGAGAAATGAGTTGGTCAGATGGCAGATACTTACACTGATGAGTACTTACACAGGTATCTCCTGTTAAGCATGTCAAACACCCGGCCTGGAGTCCCCACCACTATGTGGGGGGCCTCGGCCGTTAGCTTCTGCATCTCGTTGCGGACGTTGGTGCCCCCAATGCAGGCATGGCAGGCAGCCCCCACGTAGTCCCCAAGAGCCAGAATCACCTTCTGGATCTAAAATGGGTCAAACAAAATGCTTAATGGTTATTCTCTTGGCTTCAATGTATTATGCTGGACTTTAGGGTTTCTTGAGTGATCAGTATAAAAAGTTATTACCATTATCAAGTCTGTCCCAAAAGATGAAATGCCATCATTTCCCTCAAGCCTTGTTACAGAAGGGAACTGAAATCCCCTATAACAAGTGGTGTTCAAGGAGTCTGGTAAACTTTCAGAGCAATGCAGTCATGGACAGAGACTACACCGGTCTAAGAGACCAGTCACCTTCTTTAGTCCAATTAGTTCATTTTGCATGAAGAAAGGAACGGGAGAAAATAAATACCTTTTTGGTTTGAGACTTAATATGCCGCCTTGGTCTGATACACTTAAGTTCATCCTGACCTCAGGTACAGATACCTGCTGAGCCAGCTCCCGGGTTGGGGCCAGCATACCTGCTGAGCCAGCTCCCGGGTGGGGGCCAACATACCTGCTGAGCCAGCTCCCGGGTGGGGGCCAGCATACCTGCTGAGCCAGCTCCCGGGTGGGGGCCAGCATACCTGCTGAGCCAGCTCCCGGGTGGGGGCCAGCATACCTGCTGAGCCAGCTCCCGGGTGGGGGCCAGCATACCTGCTGAGCCAGCTCCCGGGTGGGGGCCAGCACCAAAGCCTGGGTCTCTTTCTGCTCCATGTCCAGCTGCTGCAAAATAGAGATGGCAAACGTGGCAGTCTTGCCAGTGCCTGACTGGGCTTGGGCAATGACGTCATAGCCTGGAGGTTGGGAGCAAAGGGGTTTCATGATCAGAATGTAAATGATGTCCTTCACATGAGTGATCAGTAACACTAAAAAGTAGTTCTCCATTGCAGTCCTGAAAGATTGTATGCCATCATTTCACTCAATAAGAGGAAGTTTAACTTTCAAACCATAGATTTACATACCTTTGATACAAGGAATGATTGCCCTCTGTTGAATGGCCGATGGCTTCTCAAAACCATACGCATAGATACCTCTGAGGAGTGTCTCCTTCAGGGCCATGTCATCAAAGTTGTCTGTAATCTCATTCCAGTTACTCTGCACAATAACATTGGTATTTAGCTTAAAGTGTACAAATTGTTCCAATGACAAAAGTAGTTGAGTGCGTCAACTCCAGGCCTACACTTGAGGCCATCATTTCACTCAACCCTTGTTACAGAAGGGAACTACACTTCCCTATAACAAGTGGTGTTCAAGGAGTCAGGTCAACTTTCAGACCAATGCAGTCATGGACAGATTACCCAAATCCTGAGATCCATCATTTATTTTAACCAAAATAATAGATTTTGCAAGGAGAGGTGTAAGAGTTGAAAACATACCTCAATGACACCGTCAGGCTCCATCCCCTCTGGCCCTGAATCATGCTCAGGATCTCTTGAGCTATATGTGAAAATAAGTCAAGACTAACTTATTAGGAGAGGGTTGGTGAATCATTAAAGTGTGATGATTAAAATGTTTACATTTCAGAGTCAGTCCTGAAAAGATGGTATGCTATCATCTCATAGTTAAATTACATTCAGCTAGTGTTGCTTATTGGGTAAAACCTGTGGTGTCCCAACTTCACAGACTTGGTTGGTTTGTCTCGCACGTTTCCACATCCCAAATGGAGAACAAGTCTTCATGTATCTAACTAATCTCCATTGGGGCTAATAAACTGATCAAACATTAACTAACATTCCCTCCCCTTCTAACCAGATAACCAAAGTCACTTACCTAAATAATCCCAGAATACATTGCTCTAGTCTGTCTGAAACTAAGTGTTAAATCCAACTAGGCCATGGATGACACGATCTGACGTGATGATCATACTACTTTTAGGGGTGAAATGACATGCCCAGCCAGTACATAGTGTCAATGTAACCTGATTGTATATTTTACAGAGTCTTCTTCGCATCAGCTAAACATGAGGAGGACGTAAAGTACCATCTTGACGTTTACCAACATGTAGCTAGTGAGATAATGCCATATTGGGTCCGGCGTTGTAAAGCACCCAGCTGGTCTCCTACAAGATGCATTGAACATGCATGTCATGTGTCATGTCGTGACAAGGCTTTACCTGCTGTAATCAGGAGAGTGGTTAGACATGATCCGTCCAGACGTCAACATGCGACTGAAACGATCTGCAGACAGGACGACAAGCGACCTTATATGGCCGGACTATTTCCACTCATGTGTAAAGAGTCAATCTAGTCATTTTACGGGACAGACAAGACATTCTCCACACAAGAAAAAAACTCTATTTTTTAGTAGACAAATATGTATGTTTTACGTGTTAATACTGTGAAGCTGCGTTCGTTAAAGCGAAAACAACAACATATATAGACTATATTGTATAGCGGAAGGATATTGTAGCACAAATGGCATGTGTGTGGGTTGCTACGGAGTCCTTATCATATCAAAATTCATGGCGTGTTAAATTATATGGGAAATTTACTCAAAATTATGCATGCGCTTTTCCCTAGAAATTTTCCCTAGAAATTCTTCAAGCTATCAAGCTATTTCAAATTGGTTGTTGATCATTGCTAGACAACCAATGTAAGGTCTTGCCATAGATTTTCAAGTAGATTTAAGTCAAAACTGTTACTCGGCCACTCAGGAATATTCACTGTCTTCTTGGTAAGCAACTCCATTGTATATTTGGTCTTGTGTTTTAGGTTATTGTCCTGCTGAAAGGTGAATTAATCTCCCAGTGTCTGGTGGAAAGCAGACTGTACCAGGTTTTCCTCTAAGATTTTGCCTGTTCTCAGCTCCATATCGTTTATTTTTTATTCTAAAAAACTCCCCAGTCCTTAACAATTACAAGAATACCCATAAAATGATGCAGCCACCACTATGCTTGAAAATATGGAGAGTGGTAATGTGTAATGTGTTGTATTGGATTTGATGCAAATATAACACTTTGTATTCAGGACAAAAAGCTAAATTCTCTGCCACACTTTTTTTTGCAGTATTACTTTAGTGCCTTGGTGCAAACAGGATGCATGTTTTGGAATATTTATATTCTGTACAGGCTCCATTCTTTTCACTCTGTCAATTATGTTAGTATTGTGGAGTAACTACAATGTTGTTGATCCATCCTCAGTTGTCTCCTATCACAGCCATTAAACTCTGTAACTGTTTTATGGTTGGGGTTAGTCACCATGGTGAAATCCCTGAGCGGTTTCCTTCCTCTCAGGCAACTGAGTTAGGAAGGTCGGCTGTATCTTTGTAGTGACTGGATGTATTGATAACTTCACTATATTCAAAGGGATATGCAATGGCTGCATTTTTTTTTACCCATCTACCAATAGGTGCCCACCTTTGCAAGGCATTGGGCAGCAGGTAGCCTAGTGGTTAGGGCGTTGGGCCACTAACAAAGGTTGCTGGATCGAATCCCCGAGCTGCCAAGGTAAAAATCTGTTCTGCCCCTGAACAAGTCAGTTAACCCACTGTTCACCGATAGGCCGTCATTGTAAATAAGAATTTGTTCTTAACTGACTTGCCTAGTTAAAAAAATAATAATGGAAAACATCTCTGGTCTTTGTGGTTGAAGCTATGATTCACATTCTCTGCTTGACTGAGGGACCTTTCAGATGTGTGGGGTACAGAGATGAGGTAGTCATTCAAAAATCATGTTAAACACTATTATTGCACACAGAGTGTGACTTGTCAATCACATTTTTACTCCTGAACTCATTTAAGTATTCAAACAAGGGGTTTGCCTGAACTGATTTAAGTATTCAAACAAGGGGTTTGCCTGAACTGATTTAAGTATTCAAACAAGGGGTTTGAATACTTATTGACTCAAGACATTTTGTATCACAACATTGTGGAAAAGGTCAAGGTGTGTGAATACGTTCTGAAGGCACTGCATGTCCATTTTAAAGTGGTTAAAGGTCATGAAGAATGATGACGGTGATAAACTAAAGAAAATATACATCTTCATTAGGTTTTGGATGAAAATACTAATATTAATGGACCAAAATACCAATAAATCCAAAAGTGATAGGTAGATGCAAAAAGGTATTTTTAGCCTGTGGTGCTGAGCAGCAACCCTGTTGGGGAGTAGAATGGGCCCCCATTTTACTGCGACACAACGTACAGACAATGGTGTACAGTCCAATAAGTTATAAGATTACACACAAAAAACATGTGTTGATCATTTAGGCTTTAAAAAAAATCAGTAAAAAAAATCACAAATCTTATAATAATTCTTTGTATGATAACTAGTGTAAAATAGATCGATAATTGTTCCCATTTTCAATAATTTTATAGTTATTAATTTACAGTTAACAGGACCGGACCAATGTTGTCTAAGAAAAAAGTATTTCTTAGGGTGCGTTCGTAAATTGGCTCTGGCTATCTACTCCGATTTCAGAGCACTCTCGTCTAAGTGTGCCAGAGCGCAGAATAACTGATGAATTTAGGAACGCTCACCAGCCGTTGAATATGACCGGAGTCGGCAAAAAACCCCACTATGTTTAATTGTTGCCAGCAGCACAATTACATGCGAGTTAAGTATGTTCTGGCGAGTAAAATGGAGTGAGATTCTCTCTCATTTGTGTCTGGAAGTTGCTAGCAAGCCAAGTGAGCTTGGGTTATTGACTGCCGTTGTGGGGTCAGAACTCTCCGATCAACCCTACCTACTCCTCGGCCAGAGCGTCCAGTGGTATGCGCTCTGGACGTCCGGAGCGCACACAGGCACGCCAGAGTGAGTTTACGAACACACCCTTATTCTGACGGGTTCCGGAACTCCGTGACCCGGAAGAGCTTAGCTAGTTATTCTTGCCTGCTTCACAGCGGTGGGAAAACGGGAGTCGGCCAATTACAAACATGGTGAGGAACATGTTCTGTTTATTTCGTTTTTGGTGTCTATTTGGAGTTATCTCCTCCCTAGTTTTTCAAATCAACACTATAAACACTGAATTTAAACACATTTGCGTAAACGGTTATCTGTTACCTGTGTTTTTGTTCTCATAAACACTGCTAACGTTAGCTAGCTGCTACTGTTAGCTAGCTCGTTTTTCTTTTTAGCAACTCGACTGGATTTCGGTTCATTGTCATTGAACAGCCTAGCTAGCTAGCGTGTCAGTAATGCAGCTAGGTTGTCAGACAGCTATAGTCAACAACATATACTAGCCTGTCAATTTAGCAATCTAACCTTGCCATATAAACCGGTCAGTCTCAGCTAGTTTGTCGTTAAAATGGACATGCGCAGTCGCGGGTCATAGCTTTGACCAGGCCTGTTTGTTTTGCCTGTAAACGCCTTGGCTAAGTAGAGTGCATACTGGATTAGGATGTGTGAATGCCACAATGACTTAATTGTTGTGCTCTGTATGTCATGATAACACCTTTCTGCACCCAAACCTTTGCATGCGTAGTCTACTAAGCAGTTGTACGTTGTGTTGGGTAGATACCCAGAGGAAAGTCATTATTAGACACCTAAATAACTTTTCAAACTACCTCCATGGCTACAAGCAAGTTATTTTAACATGCATCCAATATTATGGTTATTGATAAGATACCATCGGAAGAAGTGTGCAATGGATGCATGTATTGTTAGGTTTGCAGACTGCTGCCAGGAATGGCATTTCTATACAGTTTTGAAAGTTCTCTCAATTCTAAGCCAGAGTAGAGCTATACTTCAGGGTTTTAGTTTTGACAAAGCATTGTCAGAATGACATCTACAGGTTGTGCCTTTAACCTGAGTACTCTAGAATGTTTGTCTTTATCCAGAACAAGCTGAAGTCCTCACAGAAGGATAAAGTTCGACAGTTCATGATCTTCACACAATCGAATGAGAAGACTGCATTGACCTGTCTGTCACAGAATGACTGGAAACTAGATGTCGCCACAGACAACTTTTTCCAAAACCCAGACCTCTACCATTCAAATCTAAAGGGAGTGTTGGACAAGAAAAAGTTAGAACAGCTCTACAACAGATACAGAGGTGAGTACCGTCACTCAAGGTTGTCAACGGTTTAGACAGTAAAAACAACAGCAGTATTACTGACTGCAAGAATAAAAACTGCTGTATGCCATGCATGCTGTGGAAACGTACTTAATAGGGCTGAACGATTTGGGGAAAACATCTAATTGCAATTTTTTTTCTGACAGATATTGCCATTTGATTTGCGATTTATTATTTTAAAGTCAAGCTTCAGTTCAATATTAACTGTGTAATAGATTTATAACGTGATGGAGCATTACCACATGATACCATCAACATATGAACTGCTCTACATATTCTAATGCAAGGATGAGAACTTAAAACATATGACTTGCTTTCAACATGTATTTATTAAAACATTTAAATTGAAATAGAACAATCAAACAGAACAATTGTTAAGTTAAATACATAAAGTTATAATAATAAAAAATAAAACAATAGATTATAAATTGACAAACCACAGAATAATTATCAAAAAAGCAATCACTAAATAATAAAATATAAATGTTACTAAATATCTAAATAATAATAATAACAGTAATATAAATGTTACTAAATATCTAAATAATAATAATAATAACAGTAATATAAATGTTACTAAATATCTAAATATTGCACATTAAACTACAACATGTATTTGCTGATAACCAGCATTTGACTTTAGAACATGTTGTTCCACCAAGGCTGTCACTATAGGATGAAGATCTGAAATACTCCAAACAACAGAAGTCTTATACTTGCTTCCCTCACATCTCTACTTCTTCTCAACACTCATTGTGTTCTTTACAGATGTTTTGTCAAGAAAACCAACATGTCAACCTTTGCTGGTTTCAGACGTGAACGCTGATACGTGACTACATTGCCCCCCAGCACTAAACACTCTCTCTGATGGGGAACTCGGGGCTTGAATGCACAGTAATTTGCGAGCCAGTTTGCTCAGCATGGGAAAGTTAACATGGTGTAACTCCCACCAGGCCAGGGGATCTTCCTCTCCATCAGAGGATCTTCCTCTCTATCAATGGTAGGAGTCATCAGGTAGCTGTTCAGCTCATCTTCCATGGCTTCCTCCAGCTGCCCAGAGGATGAAGCAGGGGACACAGCGCTGCTTAAATGAAGCTGCCCAATGACCGCTTTGTGGATGGCTCTGTCTCTGCTGCACTTTGAAGCACGGCGTCCGTGGTGCGGACACAAGCCCTCTTCTCCTGCAAAACAGAGATGAGAGCTGTTACGTTTTGCAATGTGATGTCATTTTTAACAATTGGGCATCTTATGTAAACATTACAAAAAATGTCAATCAGTAATCAAAATACAATAACTTATATTGCATGTGGCATCTTGTATTTACATAAAAACAAGACAAGTTACCTTTCATGCTACCTGTTCCATTTCAATCTTCACTCTTGCTTTGATGTCTGGGACATTCTCTGCGCTTATGTAGTTAATCTTGGATCAAGGAACAAAGTGATGTCCAGAAGCTCCTGTGTGACTGGGTTGCTGTATTTATCCTCCATGTAGCCAAGGGCTCTTGGCTTTATCTCCTTGGTAAGGGGTGTGTCCTTGACGTTTACAGACAAAGTTGATGTTCTCAGGAGATGCAGCACTGGCTTCAGGTTTGACACGCTTACATACTCTTCACCAGAGAGGGTATCTGTAAACTCCTGGAGAGGACGCAGGGCGTTGATCACTGATTCAAGGACATCTGTGTCCTGTCAAGTGGGGACCAGGTGATGCATCTTCCTGTCTTCATACAGGACCTGAGACAAGGCACTGTTCCGCTCCAACACCCTCCCAATCATCCTCTGCCTTGAGCCCCACTCTGTAATCAACGAGCGCTCCGGCAGATTTAACTGTTGCTCCGCCTTACTGGCCAACCAACTGTTTGCAAAGTCCTGTTGCCCGTTGTACTTTTGGGTCGTCTTTCACAGAATTTACTGAAGGAAAAAAGACTGAAATTGTAATAACAACAATAACTATAATAATTATAAACTTGAGACCTACTTTTATAGCACTTTTCTAGCAAGAGCACAAGGTGCTTCAAAGACAGCAATACAATCAACCACAATAAGTAAAACTAATCGTAAAGCAGGTTATTATTATTAATAATGCGTTAAATATTAATGCATATTTATATAGAACTTATCATACAAACAATGCATCTCAAAGTGCTTTCAAACAATAATATCTAAACAGAGAGAGAGACACTTACCGATCGGCCTGTGGCCAAAACACTGAACCCTGGTCCATTGATTTAGTTCCACAGCTTTGATAATGTTTGATCCATTATCAGTGGTGATGCACGTCTGGCCCTCTTCTTTCAGACCCCAGCTGGACAACGACTCATGAGTCCATGGGCAATATTCTCTCCCGTGTGGTCAACAGGAAAGTATGCCGTTTTGCAGGCAGCGACTCTTCAACTGAAAGTCATAATTTATGAAGTGTACTGTGAGACTTGGGTACGGCTCGGTCGTCCTGCTTGACCACAAAACGGTTGTTGTGGCGTGTAATACTCCACATTTCTCAGCTCCGTCTCAACTTATTCCTACATTCCACATACAGTTCTGGGAGGGCAACTTGACTGAAGTATGTGCTGGAGGGAATTTAATATATTTTATCCAGCGTACGGATGAGGTTTTTAAAACTTTGGTCTCAGTGTTAAAGGACACCATGTCTTTAGCGAGGTGGTACGTTATGGCGTTCGTTACCTCACGGTACCTTCCTGAGCCCCTTTCATAAGGAGTTACAGTCGCAAACCACTTTGAAATAGTAGTTTGTTTAGGCCTGTTAGACTCAGACTGGACTAGAGCATCACTACTGGACCTTCTGGCCGTACACTCGTTATACAGCTGCCTGTGGTGCTTTTTTAAGTGCTGATAAAGGTTTGTGGTGTTGCCTCGTGATGTTGTGACTGTTCCACGACAAGCCTTGCACTCTACCTTATTTTGATGCACATCTGTGTTCTCAAATCCAAAGTACGCCACACCACCGAAGTACTGCCACACCACCGAAGTGCTGCTTTTTTTTGCGACTAAATTAAACTCAGCTGATGGCTCAGTGGATGCCATCTTTCCGCACCACAAACGTTTCTCTTGGGTTTTGCGTGTTTGTTGTTGGTGGGCGTGTACGCAGTCACCTGGGCCACTTCTGATTGGTGAGCATGACTTTGAGCATACTTGACTCAACTTTCACCACCAAAATCATATAAAATGGATATCATCAAAGAAAGACAGGCCAAATAGGTAATTTGTCAGTCAGTTTACCCATTTGTCAGTCAAGTTGCTGACAGTGGTGAAAGTATTAACTGAAAAACAGTTTCCCCCCCCCCCCCCCCCTTATCCTTTACTTAGACCCACAAGATGACAACAAGATCGGTATAGATGGTATCCAGCAGTTCTGTGATGACCTGGGCCTGGACCCGGCCACTATTAGTGTGCTCCTCATTGCCTGGAAGTTCCGGGCAGCAACACAGTGCGAGTTCTCCAGACAGGAGTTCATTGACGGGATGGCAGAACAAGGGTGAGGACAACCTTTGCAAGAGAGAGGTTTCACTTAATTTCTGTGTCCAATTTGACTGACCACGTGTTTTTAACTGGTTTCATCATGTAACTACGGTGATGATGGATGACCATTTCCTCCGTCAGCCATTGAGTTGTGTAATAGAATGGCAGGCTAAGCTCTTGTTTCACCACATCAGGTAGGCTAACCCTTAAACGTGTACTTGGTGCTGAAGCTTCTTTTGTTCTCCTCAGGTGTGACAGTATAGAGAAACTAAAAGCCCAACTACCAAAGATGGAGCAGGAGTTAAAAGACCAAGGGAGATTTAAGGACTTTTATCAGTTTACATTTAACTTTGCAAAGAATCCTGGCCAGAAAGGTTTGGGTAAGCAATCCGTTTAGATTCCCTCATGTGTTTTCAATCTACTGTGCTCATTGGACTTGGATTTCTCTCAGACATATCCTCAATGTTGTGCATTTTTTAGACTTAGAAATGGCAATTGCGTATTGGAATTTAGTACTGGCTGGAAGATTCAAATTCCTCGACCTGTGGAACACATTTTTACTGGTAAGTTTCTTTTTCTTTTCTTTTTTTTCCACTCAATTGATTAGACTTTATTGATCCCCAGAGGGGAAATTGGATGGTGGGTTTGCTTCAGTTGAAGGAGATAAATGTAGGCTAGTAGTTTCTCTTGATGGATGTTTTTCTCTACGTCCCCTGCAGGAGCACCATAAACAATCAATCCCTAAGGACACCTGGAACCTCTTGTTAGACTTCAGCACAATGATAACTGATGACTTGTCCAATTATGACAAGGAAGGTTTGTGTTTTTATTACTAAGGCTAAAAACTATAGCTACCCATTGCCTCAGGTCAGGTGCATGATGGAGCCAAAATGGAGCCAGCCCACGTGTTGCCTCTTCCAATAACCACTAGATATGAAAGGTTATGTTTTCTTGCTTAACCCTGCATTAAAATCTGTAAATTTAACTAGGCAAGTCGGTTAAGAAGAAATTCTTATTTACAATGACGTCCAGTGGGTTAACTGCCTTGTTCAGGGGCAGAACGAAAGATTTTTACCTTGTCAGTGCGGGGATTCTATCAAGCAACCTTTCGGTTACGGGCCCAACGCTCTAATCACTCAGCTACCTGCCAGCGCTTCTTTTGTGTTTCCTTTTAAGATAAAGCAAGTTTCATTTTAAGCATGGAACATTAGTGAGATTATTGCCTAGTCAATGTCCTACCTATGGATATAATAGACATGTCACTGTTGTGCTGTTATTTTTGTCTCTTTCCTCCAAGGAGCGTGGCCGGTCCTCATTGACGATTTTGTGGAGTTTGCGCGGCAGCACATCTGTACCAGAAGCACAGCTGTCTAGGTGTCTCCCGAACTCGGAACGTCCATACGTTTGTTTATACAGAAAACACACAACCAAGGTGGTGAAACGGAGCACAGGACTGCCCTGAGCTGAGGTCTGTTGCCTTTTCCAACCCTCAGGACTGAGATGTTTTACACAAAGACTATATAAAAGGCAGATCTCCTCGTCGGTCGTCTTGTGGTGGTTTAGGCTTTTATCTTTTGTTTGGGGCTTTGTTTGTAGACTCTAGCCAGCTGGAGAGGAGTCGCCATCCTGGACCTTACAGTTCCTGTCCCAGTGTTTAGTTGAAGCAAACCATCACCCAGAAAAGACAAATACAGTTGTATCGTATTCTAAATACAAGGGTCTGTGAGGGAATCTCATTCTTTAAATATGAAATAGAATTTTAATACGTTGTGTGCATTCCTGCTATGAATTTAGTTTTATGAGACATTTGTGTGACTGATCAGTACATAATATTTTCTTTTTGTTTTAAGCATAATGCTTTTCAACACACACATGTATAAGGTAATAAAATGTTTAATTTGGTATCTCTTTAATGTGTGTAAGGCTCTTTGTGTTGATAATGATGATGCATCCTTGTCTATCATATTTCTCTATGCAGAAGCTTATACCCCAACGCTGCATGGCATATGAACTTGGTATGGTATATGTTGAAAGGATGTACTATTCTTCCAATTGTTAGAGATGTAATTTGTCTCTCAATGATGTCCTATGTTAGGGTTCCCCAGCTGGCGGGCTGCGCACCCTCCCCAGGGGGGGGCGACATGATACTGTAAAAACATCAGCTAATTAGATCACACACAGAAATGATGGTCCCTGTCCTGGGAGTGAATTAACTGTTCCAGTTGATGTGGTTAGGTATGCTTTAGTTGGATATAAACAAGGCACAGGAGAATACGCAGGATGCTTTATTGTAAGACCGTAATTACATTATGGTAACTTTTGTTGTGTTTCACAAAGTCTTTAGTGGATAAATTCCACTGACGGGTTGCATTGCCAAGTAGTAGTGGTAGCAGAGTCGAACACTCAGTGAGTGGCCCGTTTGTTAGGTACACCCATCTAGTACTGGGTCGGACCTCCCCTTTGCCTCCAGACCAGCCCGAATTCTTCAAGCATGGAAATGTTGCTCAATTGGTATCAAGGAACCTAACGTGTGTCAGGAAAGCATCCCCCACACCAGTACACCACCAGCCTGTACAGTTAACACGAGGCTGGATGAGGCAATGGACTCAATGCTCCTTATGCCAAATCCTGGTTCTGCCATCAGCAAATTGTGCGTTCTGAGATGCCTGTTGGTCTTGCATGATTCTTGCAATTCTCCTTCGACCTCATCAACGAGCAGTGGCGTGTATTCATGGATGCCAATGGAAGCCAGGCTTTCCCAAAATATAATGTATCTTTCGTCTGTGTTTCATAAAGCATCCAAGCGGGCGAAACAGCAAACTGTCTCTGTACGTGGCCATCTGTCTGATGCTGTCTGGTCCTACCAGAGTATGAGCAGCATTGAAGGCAAGGGAAGCCAGCAAGCATCTGGCCTCCCTTGACAAAAAAATGAGCCAATCAGCCTTGAGCTAAACTGACCTACCTCAACTGTGAATGGTCCTGGCGCACCAAAAGAAAGTGGCTTCACGCTTATCAGCCATTCACCCATACTATGCAATGTCTTTTTATAGCTTTTTGCACTCCAGACTTTTTAAAATACTTTTTCATACTGCCGCTCTATGTATCATGTATCGTGTATCTGTCTTTTGTGTATTTTCGTTCTGGCATTTTGCACCTGCCCTATGTTTTGTTGTAGCTGCTTGATACTTTTCCCCGAGGGGAAATTACTTTATCTATCTATCTACTATGGCAACATCATCTACAGTGGGGAGAACAAGTATTTGATACACTGCCGATTTTGCAGGTTTTCCCACTTACAAAGCATGTAGAAGTCTGTAATTGCATTTTATTGCATGACATAAGTATTTGATACATCAGAAAAGCAGAACTTAATATTTGGTACAGAAACCTTTGTTTGCAATTACAGAGATCATACGTTTCCTGTAGTTCTTGACCAGGTTTGCACACACTGCAGCAGGGATTTTGGCCCACTCCTCCATACAGACCTTCTCCAGATCCTTCAGGTTTCGGGGCTATCGCTGGGCAATACGGACTTTCAGCTCCCTCCAAAGATTTTCTATTGGGTTCAGGTCTGGAGACTGGCTAGGCCACTCCAGGACCTTGAGATGCTTCTTACGGAGCCACTCCTTAGTTGCCCTGGCTGTGTGTTTCGGGTTGTTGTCATGCTGGAAGACCCAGCCACGACCCATCTTCAATGCTCTTACTGAGGGAAGGAGGTTGTTGGCCAAGATCTCGCGATACATGGCCCCATCCATCCTCCCCTCAATACGGTGCAGTCGTCCTGTCCCCTTTGCAGAAAAGCATCCCCAAAGAATGATGTTTCCACCTCCATGCTTCACGGTTGGGATGGTGTTCTTGGGGTTGTACTCATCCTTCTTCTTCCTCCAAACACGGCGAGTGGAGTTTAGACCGAAAAGCTCTATTTTTGTCTCATCAGACCACATGACCTTCTCCCATTCCTCCTCTGGATCATCCAGATGGTCATTGGCAAACTTCAGACGGGCCTGGACATGCACTGGCTTGAGCAGGGGGACCTTGAGTGCGCTGCAGGATTTAATTCCATGACGGCGTAGTGTGTTACTAATGGTTTTCTTTGAGACTGTGGTCCCATATCTCTTCAGGTCATTGACCAGGTCCTGCCGTGTAGTTCTGGGCTGATCCCTGACCTTCCTCATGATCATTGATGCCCCACGAGGTGAGATCTTGCATGGTGCCCCAGACCGAGGGAGATTGACCGTCATCTTGAACTTCTTCCATTTTCGAATAATTGCGCCAACAGTTGTTGCCTTCTCACCAAGCTGCTTGCCTATTGTCCTGTAGCCCATCCCAGCCTTGTGCAGGTCTACAATTTTATCCCTATGTCCTTACACAGCTCTCTGGTCTTGGCCATTGTGGAGAGGTTGGAGTCTGTTTGATTGAGTGTGTGGACAGGTGTCTTTTATACAGGTAACGAGTTCAAACAGGTGCAGTTAATACAGGTAATGATTGGAGAACATGAGGGCTTCTTAAAGAAAAACTAACAGGTCTGTGAGAGCCGGAATTCTTACTGGTTGGTAGGTGATCAAATACTTATGTCATGCAATAAAATGCAAATTAATTATTAAAAAATCATACAATATGATTTTCTGGATTTTTGTTTTAGATTCCGTCTCTCACAGTTGAAGTGTACCTATGATAAAAATGACAGACTTCTACGTGCTTTGTAAGTAGGAAAACCTGCAAACAATACATTATAAACACAACACTAAACAATACATTATCTACACAACACTAAACAATACATTAACTACACAACACAACACTAAACAATACATTAACTACACAACACAATACATTATATACACAACACTAAACAATACATTAACTACACAACACAACACTAAACAATACATTAACTACACAACACTAAACAATACATTAACTACACAACACTAAACAATACATTATCTACACAACACTAAACAATACATTAACTACACAACACTAAACAATACATTAACTACACAACACTAAACAATACATTAACTACACAACACTAAACAATACATTAACTACACAACACAACACTAAACAATACATTATCTACACAACACTAAACAATACATTAACTACACAACACAACACTAAACAATACATTAACTACACAACACTAAACAATACATTAACTACACAACACAACACTAAACAATACATTAACTACACAACACTAAACAATACATTAACTACACAACACAACACTAAACAATACATTAACTACACAACACTAAACAATACATTAACTACACAACACTAAACAATACATTAACTACACAACACTAAACAATATATTAACTACACAACACTAAACAATACATTAACTACACAACACTAAACAATACATTAACTACACAACACAACACAATACATTAACTACACAACACTAAACAATACATTATCTACACAACACTAAACAATACATTAACTACACAACACAACACTAAACAATACATTATCTACACAACAATAAACAATACATTAACTACACAACACTAAACAATACATTATCTACGCAACACTAAACAATACATTACCTACACAACACTAAACAATACATTAACTGCACAACACTAAACAATACATTAACTACACAACACAACACTAAACAATACATTATCTACACAACACTAAACAATACATTATCTACACAACAATAAACAATACATTAACTACACAACACAACACTAAACAATACATTAACTACACAACACTAAACAATACATTAACTACACAACACAACACTAAACAATACATTAACTGCACAACACTAAACAATACATTATATACACAACACAACCCTAAACAATACATTATCTACACAACACTAAACAATACATTAACTACACAACACAACACTAAACAATACATTACCTACACAACACAACACTAAACAATACATTATCTACGCAACACTGAACATTACATTAACTACACAACACTAAACAATTTGTCTTATTAACATCTGAACCTAAACTTATTACTAACCCTAACCTTAAATTAAGATCAAAAAGCTAATGTTAGCTCAGGGCGCCGCCAATCACGTGCAAGCGGTTCGTGTGACTAGCTAGGGTTCCATCCAGTCGGTTTGTGTGACTAGCTAGGGTTCCATCCAGTCGGTTCGTCTGACTAGCTAGGGATCCATCCAGTCGGTTCGTGTGACTAGCTAGGGATCCATCCAGTCGGTTCGTGTGACTAGCTAGGGTTCCATCCAGTCGGTTCGTGTGACTAGCTAGGGTTCCATCCAGTCGGTTCGTGTGACTAGCTAGGGTTCCATCCAGTCGGTTCGTGTGACTAGCTAGGGTTCCATCCAGTCGGTTCGTGTGACTAGCTAGGGTTCCATCCAGTCGGTTCGTGTGACTAGCTAGGGTTCCATCCAGTCGGTTCGTGTGACTAGCTAGGGTTCCATCCAGTCGGTTCGTGTGACTAGCTAGGGTTCCATCCAGTCGGTTCGTGTGACTAGCTAGGGTTCCATCCAGTCGGTTCGTGTGACTAGCTAGGGTTCCATCCAGTCGGTTCGTGTGACTAGCTAGGGTTCCATCCAGTCGGTTCGTGTGACTAGCTAGGGTTCCATCCAGTCGGTTCGTGTGACTAGCTAGGGTTCCATCCAGTCGGTTCGTGTGACTAGCTAGGGTTCCATCCAGTCGGTTCGTGTGACTAGCTAGGGATCCATCCAGTCGGTTCGTGTGACTAGCTAGGGTTCCATCCAGTCGGTTCGTGTGACTAGCTAGGGTTCCATCCAGTCGGTTCGTGTGACTAGCTAGGGTTCCATCCAGTCGGTTCGTGTGACTAGCTAGGGTTCCATCCAGTCGGTTCGTGTGACTAGCTAGGGTTCCATCCAGTCGGTTCGTGTGACTAGCTAGGGTTCCATTCAGTCGGTTCGTGTGACTAGCTAGGGTTCCATCCAGTCGGTTCGTGTGACTAGCTAGGGTTCCATCCAGTCGGTTTGTGTGACTAGCTAGGGTTCCATCCAGTCGGTTCGTGTGACTAGCTAGGGTTCCATCCAATTGGTAACAGATTTTCAATCAAATATTCTAAAATCAGCATAAAAGCAACATGCACATTTTTTCCACCAGAGATGTTTTCATCAAATTGACTTGCAGATAAAAGGCAGTGTGTGATGACGTAGTGCACATAAAAATACATTTTGCGGTTAAATTCCCATGTACCGAATAAAAGTTAAATGGGTTTCCGTCGCATTTTAAACTCTACTGATGGTTTTCTCACAAAGAAAATTGCATTATATACGAAGTGTGCCCACTCTGGTGTTGGCATGTGCCCTCTAACCAACAGATGTTGGCTCTATCTGCACGCTGTTGACAAGAGCACACCTATAACATACATGATGAGATTATTATGGACAAAAGAGCGAGATTATTTTTATTTGTCAATGGCAGCCAAGCATCGATGTTATAACTAATCGATAATAATATAATATCAATGATATTCACCAGACAATATATATTGGAAAGGAGCATCAAACTCATCACAGTGAACTTTCACCAGCCTGTGAAGTTCATCATCATTTATTTAATCTGTAGCCTAATATAATGCATGCTTTCCCGACAAGTCGTAGTGGGAGAACCACGCATGTCATCGCGTGACTCCAAGTTTACTTCGATATGATGGATATTATATCAATATTTGCACATAACGTTTCCACTGACATTTCTTGCATAATACATTTTACAGAAACAAAAAGATCCCACCTTGTCGAGCGTATTTTGTTTTGTTGATATTTGGAAAGTTTACCGAAATAGTTTCTGTTTCCATGAGGCCTGTCATGATATTTTTTATCCAACATCGAATTTACTCGCTAAAAAAAGTTAGAATGTAAACCTGGTTACATAGATGAAAATATCTGTTAGAAATGTAGAAAGAGAGGAGATTTAAAGATGCATCAACTAGCATGGGTTACTAGTATGACTAGAGTTATGCCTTTGGCTGCTGGACAATAAAATAATGTTCATTTGAAAACCAATAGAACATGAGAAAATTGCTGGCTTCAATGGCAAATTAAGCAGTGGAGTGTATTCATGTATGCCAAGGGCTTCCCAAAAACATTGACCACTAAAAATATCTAAAGTTATTGATCTTTTGTTTCATAATTTTCTTTCAATTTGCAAGAGGCTGAATGTATCTCACCGGAGAAGGCATCCAAGCTAGCGAAACAGCGCCCTCTGAATGTGTAGCCCATCTATCCGATGCTTTCTGGTCAACATTGAATGCAAGGGAAGTCGGCGAGAATTTGGCCTCCCTTGATAAAAATATTATACAATAATAGCCAATCAGCGTTGAGCTCAACTGTGAATGGTCCTGGCGCACCAAAAAAAAGTGTCAAGGGAAGCCAGTTTGGATTTGGCTTCACACCAATCACATCACATCAAGCCAAACGTCATTGACGAAAAAAAACTTCAGTTAATGATGTTGAAATGGTTCTGGAATATTGAAGGCACATCATATTTTCTTTGCGACTTGCGGTAGCTCTCTGGTGTTCTAAATCAATAGTTGTTTAGTAGTCAGAAAATGTTCTGTTTCCTTGAGAGTAAGGAGCTGCAGGCCCCGAGGGTGAAGGAGAAGGACTCCATCGCCATGCTGTCCGGGAGCCAGCATGGACAGCCGCCTCGGCAAACTGGACCAGAACTCCCTGAAGCAGCAGGAGATCATCTACAACCAGGCTAGACAGCAGACCTAGTCTTCTTAACCATGACTTCTTAACCATTGTCCTACCCCTAGCAATTTAACTATTTGGTCAGTCAACAAATGCTTCCATATAGACCTTATTTAAGAACCCGGAAACAAAACATGGTCAGAACGCTCCATTTTGTGTAGTCTTCCGTTGCAGTGTTCTTGCCGTTTTGCGAACGTTAGCTAGCTAGCTCAAAATGTTGTGGGATCATACCAAGAAAAACCTTTCAAAGTCGAATGGCAAGTCTGTGCCACATCCGCAGAGTATTCAAGAGTGGGAGGACGATTTGAAAAAATGGCCACTTATCACCTACGAAGACATCTTCAATTATTTAGTCTAGTCTCGTGTGGATGGGTCAGAGATTTGGAGCTACAGAAGCATATCAATACCTCCACAGCGGCAAAGTTGGGAGGGTGCTTGTTCACTGTCTTGAGGATGACAACCTGGTGTTCCTCAAAGCAGATGTCCAGCTCAGTCAGAGAAAAACACAACAACATTCTTCCTGGATTGTTGTATCATCTGTCGGCACGGTGGAGACTGCAGGGTGTTCTCGTGTTGTAGGGCAGGGGAAATCTTGCAGTCATGCAGCTGCAATACTATGGAAGGTAGCTAGCTCGCTGGCTTTTTGTTCATCATAACTTGCAATTTCTATGACTGAGAAGTTTGAAGTTAGTTAGATACTTAGCTAGCTAATTGTGATGATACCATATCATTGACCAGAACTGATAACTTGCTTGCTAGCTAGCTGCAACTTTTGTGTGTTGATTAATGTATCAAGCTAACGTTAGCTATGTTTATTGCCAGCGTATTCACTGTGATGTAGATGAAAGTTATGCATTTGCTAAGTTTTTAAGACGTGAAATGCAGCTAATGTGAATGTCTAACATACATTTGTGAATCAACAGAATGTGTCTCCAGTCCAGTCAAGTATCATGTCCAATTTCGTGTGAGGGGCTCTCTGGGTAAGTAGTAAGATGCAATCATACTTGCATTTTTATCTGTGGCATTTCATACATCGATCAACATGTGAATAATAAAATGTTTGATTCATTCAAGAGAGGATGTTATTACACCAACATTACAACATGCAAACACGGTTCTTGGTTTCAGTGGCTCGTTGTGTTGCTATATCAGTCTTGGCAATGAAGTAGTTACAGAATCAAGGTGAATTTTACAATCAGATAGGAAATTACCAACATAACCTAAACCTACTAGTTAAAAGGGAACTGTGTAAACTAGTCAGCTGTGAATACCATGTAAACTAGTGGTCTGTCCTGTAGTTGTCTATTCTAACAGTAGTGTTTTGTTGAAGGTGCAGAATGCTGTGTATGAAGGATTGACGGGTGACCTGTACAGACGAGCAACGCCAGTGGAACATGGGGACGCAGCGAAATTTAGCCCCAAAAAGGTTGAGCGAGATCTGTTTCAAACGTCACAAACCAAGTGACGAGTTCTCTGAGAGCACCCCGGTCGCTTCTCCATCTCTACCTCCATCCAACCCCTGCGTACCACGATGCACTTGGTTTGGAAGGGGCCAATGCTTCAGTGGGGAGCCTTCTGCACAAGTGCATCAAAGCTAAACCAAACAGTCTTCGTTCCAGCAGCCTCATGGTGTTGGAAATGCTTGTCATTTTATGGTGTTTATTTGCTCCGAAGAGCACAGAGTGCCTTCCATGTGGTAAAGACGCATGTAAACTTCGGATCACTGCTAGCTCAGCAAAGAAGGTTCCTGTTCGCACCTCAACAAATCCCGAGAACTTTGTGCGGGAGCATCTCTTTCCCAGGTTCCATGGGAACTCCGCAACCAGTTATGGCAAGGAGAACGAGGAGGTGCTTCACATGGATGGAGAGCTGTGGGTTTAATCTGGAGAGCGGAGACACGGTAGTGAGTGTCATGGAGCCGTGGCTTTCTGCAAGCCCAGATGGAGTGTTAAACTCTCAAGAACTGCTAGAAATCAAATGTGATTAAGAAGTGTTAGTCTCCCACTGAACTGTTCTCTGAGCTCACAGATGGGGTCCCTCAGCTGCAACACAATGGAGCCTGTGGGTACTACATACAGGTGCAAACGGGCATGTTCTGCACAGGACTGGAGAGACTGCTTGTCTGGGCTCCACCCGAGCAGGTTGTTATTGATGTGCCTTTTGACGTGACGTTCTGTGCTGATGTTATCGCTAAACTGAAGCCATTCTATTTCACACACAGTGGCGACCCATCATTTCTGGCAGGTGGGGTAGAGTCCCACCTGTTTTGAGCCCCACATTTCTAGCAAAAAAAAGGTTTTGCATGTTTTTTTGGCATTAATACTTATCACATATCAATTTGCAAACAATGTAAAAATAAATAAATAATAATAATTGAGTTAATAAAGCTGCATACAAACATGGTGTCTTTTTTGCTTTTTTGAATTAGGCAGCTCCAAAACACAGGTGTCTCAGCCTAGCTCAGTGCTTTCTGTGGTGGTGTTTCAGCCTAGCTCAGTGCTTTCTGTGGTGGTGTTTCAGCCTAGCTCAGTGCTTTCTGTGGTGGTGTTTCAGCCTAGCTCAGTGCTTTCTGTGGTGGTGTTTCAGCCTAGCTCAGTGCTTTCTGTGGTGGTGTTTCAGCCTAGCTCAGTGCTTTCTGTGGTGGTGTTTCAGCCTAGCTCAGTGCTTTCTGTGGTGGTGTTTCAGCCTAGCTCAGTGCTTTCTGTGGTGGTGTTTCAGCCTAGCTCAGTGCTTTCTGTGGTGGTGTTTCAGCCTGGCTCAGTGTTTTCTGTGGTGGTGTTTCAGCCTGGCTCAGTGCTTTCTGTGGTGGTGTTTCAGCCTAGCTCAGTGCTTTCTGTGCTGGTGTTTCAGCCTAGCTCAGTGCTTTCTGTGGTGGTGTTTCAGCCTAGCTCAGTGCTTTCTGTGGTGGTGTCTCAGCCTAGCTCAGTGCTTTCTGTGGTGGTGTTTCAGCCTAGCTCAGTGCTTTCTGTGGTGGTGTTTCTGCCTAGCTCAGTGCTTTCTGTGGTGGTGTTTCTGCCTAGCTCAGTGCTTTCTGTGGTGGTGTTTCAGCCTAGCTCAGTGCTTTCTGTGGTGGTGTTTCAGCCTAGCTCAGTGCTTTCTGTGGTGGTGTTTCAGCCTAGCTCAGTGCTTTCTGTGGTGGTGTTTCAGCCTAGCTCAGTGCTTTCTGTGGTGGTGTTTCAGCCTAGCTCAGTGCTTTCTGTGGTGGTGTTTCAGCCTAGCTCAGTACTTTCTGTGGTGGTGTTTCAGCCTAGCTCAGTGCTTTCTGTGGTGGTGGGGCAGGTGTTGATAATGTTCTGTAGTTGCGCCATGATTGGCTCAGTGTTATGTCACTCATGGGGACACTACGTTACTGCCAAGTCTAAGGGTAGAGCTAAAAAATTCAAGCCCCTTGGGTGCTGCCATAGAGTTACATTTGAAGTGCCCATCCAAGAAGGCTCAAGGTCATTGGCCACAGATAAAATGACGTCTAATCAAGTTATATCTACAGTACCTTTGATCGCCACTCTTCACACACATGCTGCCAAGGATTGTAGATGAGTTCCAGTCAGGCAGCCTGCTCTCTTCATACATGTTTATCTAATGCCTAAGGATAACTCCTTTATGATATTTTTATTGTACCTTGTATATCTCTTTTCATATGGCACTTCATGAACTTATTATCTAAGCATACCGTAGCTCATCTTGCACTTGGCAAATGATGGCGTTAATAAAAACACTATGACATTCCACTTTGTTGACAATTCCTATGAACATTTTGAAATGAAGGACGACGTTGCATGTCTAAAGGTTTCAAATGTGTTTTCAATTTGATTCTGGGTTTGGTTTTCAAGGGCACAAATTATGAAAACAGTGTGGCACTTGATCAACAGTTCCCTTTTGGTCTGTTAGGGACATTTTGGTGTTGAAGAAAATGTATTGTAAGCACATTTTAGAAGGTATGATAGTGCCACCTAGTGGATGCCTGTAATTATCAGGAACAGGTTACATTATTCAGATTTAACTAGGAAACAATATACACTACATGACCAAAAGTGTGTGGACACCTGCTTGTCGAACATCTCATTCCAAAATAATGGTCATTAATATGGAGTTGGTCCCCCCTTTGCTGCTATAACAGCCTCCACTCTTCTGGGAAGGCTTTCCACTAGATGTTGGAACATTGCTGCTGGGACTTGCTTCCATTCAGCCACAGGAGCATTAGTGAGGTCGGGCACTGATGTTGGCTGATGCTCGCAGTCGGCGTTCCAATTCATCCCAAAGGTGTTCGATGGGGTTGAGGTCAGGGCTCTGTACAGGCCAGTCAAGTTCTTCCACACCGATCTTGACAAACCATTTCTGTATGGACCTCGCTTTGTGCACGGGGGCACTGTCATGCTGAAACAGGAAAGGACCTTCCCCAAACTGTTGCCACAAAGTTGGAAGTACAGAATTGTCTAGAATGTCATTGTATGCTGTAACGTTAAGATTTCCCTTCACTGGAACTAAGGGGCCTGAACCATGAAAAACAGCCCAGACTATTATTCCTCCTCCACCAAACTATACAGTTGACACTATGCATTCGGGCAGGTAGTGTTCTCCTGGCATCCGCCAAACCCAGATTTGTCCATCGTACTGCCAGATGGGAAAGCGTGATTCATCACTCCAGATTAGGTGTTTCCACTGCTCCAGAGTCCAATGGTGGCGAGTTTACACCACTCCAGCCGACACTTGGCATTGCGCATGGTGATCACAGGCTTGTGTGCGGCTGCTTGGAAACCCATTTCATGAAGCTCCCGACGAACAGTTCTTGTGCTGTGAGTTTGTGTGTCCTACCACTTCACGGCTGAGCCGTTGTTGCTCCTAGATGTTTCCACTTCACAATAACAACACTTACAGTTGACCGGGGCAGCTCTAGCAGGGCAGAAATTCTATGACGGTGCAATGTTGAAAGTCACAGCTCTTCAGTAAGTCCATTCTACTGCCAATGTTTGTCTATGGAGATTGCATGGCGGTGTGCTCAATGTTATACACCTGTCAGCCACAGGTGTGGCTGAAATAGCCCAATCCACTAATTTGAAAGGGTGTCCACATACTTCTGTATATATGGTGTATATACAGTATCTCATGTGGATGAAATTATAGTGTATAAAGTCACACTTCAGATGTATGAACATTTTCACTGCTCACTCGGCATCCTCATGGATGATCTTACCCTGCATGTTAACAAGTGCTGCACAGATTCTAAGGACTTTGTCCATTTTGTGTCAGGTTGATGGGAACAGGAGTTTGAACACCTTACGTCGTCTGATAACTCTCTCATGTATACGCACATTATCTATCCTTCTCGTGCTTGTGGCATCCTCGTCAGACAGCTGACCTCCTTTCTGAGTGAAGGCTGGTATGGCAAGGGTAAACTTCCTCTCATACAGCACATCTCGGATGGTGAAGCTCCTGTCTGCCATAACTTAATCGCCAGGTCTAATGTTTTCCAGGAAGCTAGAGTTTTGGGTGATGAACTTGTCGCTACATCTGCCTCCATATGCAGGAGAGATTAACATAATGAGTCCACATGGAGCGTTGGCAACCAAATACTTGACAGTATTGCTGGAATTAAGACCAAGATCAAGAAATCAAGATTGTGTGCTTTCTGAAGAGTGGTTTCAGAGCAGTCGATGATGCAAGTGGTGTTGGGAAGCTTCTCTTTGAAGTTTTGAGGCATTGTGTTCTGGATCATCTCCCTCGGGAGCCTTGGAATGTAGATCTTCATGTGTTCCTCCATTGTGTCAATCCAGTAGGAACTGAATCTGCTCACTACTCCCTGGGACACAGCAAAGCCTTCAGCAAGATCACCCTGGAGTAGATTCAGAATCAGCTTCATCAAGGTTATCACGATTTGATCAGTGATATGTATTTTGAAGTTAGCAGTGTAGAATTTCTGCAGAAATGCTACATGGTCAATGAAAACACTAAAGGAAGGCCATTATACAACACTGAGCTATTGGCCTTCTTCGGGATGGGTCAATGGCTCTGCACCACCACTTTGGGTTTATTTGTGGCAGGTGGGCTTGTTGACGGGTTCTCTTGACACGTAGCTGTGATCAGTCAGTGCTGTCAGTATCAGCATCTTTAGGCTGTGATGGCATAGAACCTTTTCCAGTACATGACACACTGACGTCACGCACCGATTCACGCTACTCTTGGCAGCAGTAAGAAAGCCATAGCCATCTGCACCCATTCAACAGCCTAGATTGACCTTTTTTTTTTTTGTAGTTTTACTTCTAAACAAAATAACTTTTGAGTTCTCATATGCTTACAATGATGTTTTGATTCTAGCTTGAACAGTTGCTAAGATTATATTTGTTTGTGATCTTGAACAGTCACTAAGAGTATATTTGGTTGTGATCTTGAACAGTCACTAAGAGTATATTTGGTTGTGATCTTGAACAGTCACTAAGAGTATATTTGGTTGTGATCTTTGCTATATAACTATTTTGGATTCAGCAGTTGTTAGCTATCAGATCTCCCTCTACCATTGGGGTATATATATAGTAAAGCCCAGTTCACATCTAACAGAGGAGACTGTTGTATGCAGTTTTAGAACTAAGTTTGCTTGATCTGAACAGTTTAGTTTTAGAACATCTCATGTCGCCTGCTGGAGTGAAAGACTTGTGACAAGGCAGATCCCTTTGGCCAATCCGAGAACAGTGCGCTGACGTTCTGTGTTCAACCAAGCAGCTAGCTAGCTAGCCAAGAAGACGGCTGGCTAGCTGTTTTACTGCAGTAATAGCTAGCCTAGCTTACTCATATTTATCTGACAATTCACAAAGTGTGTTGTGTTTCTGGTGCATGTATTTTAATGACACTTGTTTGCTACAACACCTAGCTACAACACCTACAACACCTAGCTACAGCACCTACAACACTTACCTAGCTACAACACCTAGCTACAACACATAGCTACAACACCTACAACACCTAGCTACAGCACCTACAACACTTACCTAGCTACAACACCTAGCTACAACACCTAGCTACAACACCTAGCTACAACACCTACAACACCTAGCTACAGCACCTACAACACTTACCTAGCTACAACACCTAGCTACAACACCTAGCTACAACACCTAGCTACAACACCTAGCTACAGCACCTACAACACTTACCTAGCTACAACACCTAGCTACAACACCTAGCTACAACACCTAGCTACAACACCTAGCTACAACACCTAGCTACAACACCTTGCTACAACACCTAGCTACAACACCTAGCTACAACACCTAGCTACAACACCTTGCTACAACACCTAGCTACAACACCTAGCTACAACACCTAACTACAACACCTAGCTAACAGCTGCTGGAGAGGAAGATGTCCCGTCTGCGTGGCGAGGTAAACATGGAGGAGAAGCAGGTCCTGGAGAAGAAGGCCCAGGATCTGTCCCAGAGCCTGAAGGGGAAGAAAAGGACGGCCACCAAGCTCACCACACAGTTCAACTGGCAGCCCAAAGCTCCCCTTTTGTAGGCGTGCGGATCAATTTCCACAAAAAAACTCAACTTACTGTTGAGAGTTAGAATAGTACAGTAGAACACACAAGGTGCATAAAAATCACGGCCGGTTGTGATACAGCCCGGGACAGAACCCGGGTCTGTAGTGACACCTTTAGCACTGCGATGCAGTACCTTAGACCGCTGTGCCACTCTGTATCTTTAAGACAGATTCTCAAAAGATACCCTGTTACCCATACAGTATGGTGAAGTGTTCTTCGAACCTGAACCTGGTCCGAGGGATCCACAGGGTGAACCTGAACCTGAACCTGGTCCTGGGGATCCACAGGGTGAACCTGAACCTGGTCCTGGAGATCCACAGGGTGAACCTGAACCTGGTCCCGGAGATCCACAGGGTGAACCTGAACCTGGTCCTGGAGATCCACAGGGTGAACCTGAACCTGGTCCCGGAGATCCACAGGGTGAACCTGAACCTGGTCCTGGAGATCCACAGGGTGAACCTGAACCTGGTCCTGGTCCTGGGGATCCACAGGGTGAACCTGAACCTGGTCCCGGAGATCCACAGGGTGAACCTGAACCTGGTCCTGGAGATCCACAGGGTGAACCTGAACCTGGTCCTGGAGATCCACAGGGTGAACCTGAACCTGGTCCTGGGGATCCACAGGATGAACCTGATCCTGGTCCTGGGGCTCCACAGGATGAACCTGATCCTGGTCCTGGGGATCCACAGGATGAACCTGAACCTGGTCCTGGGGATCCACAGGGTGTGCATGCTTCTGTTCCAGACCAGTACTAACCCACCTGGGCCCGTATTCACAAAAAGTCTCAGAGTAGGAGTGCTGATATAGGACCGTTTTTTTGTTGTTGACCATAATGAGTAATATTGTATTGAAGGAGTTGACCTGATTATAGATCAGCACTCTGAGACCCTGATTAAACTAATAGTACTTGATGATCCAGCTCCATGTGAGGTGGTTGTGTAATGCAGCACTTGAAAAGAAAGCTGTCAAATGAATTGACATTTGGAATGGGATAGCTAGGCGCTTAGTGTTTCGATGTAGTAGTATTCGATGTAGTAGTATTACATAGTTATGTCTATGCATACATTGATTGGTTCATTTCATTTCAGTGCCGAGGTGCACGAGAGACTGGCTAAGATCGACAAGATGAGAAAACGCTACTATGCACAAGAGACTATGACTATCTCTATGGGGTGCTCCCGAGGGGGAGGAGGAGATATCAAATCAAATCAAATTGTATTGGTCTCATACACGTGTTTAGCAGATGTTATTGCGGGTGTAGCGAAATGCTTGTGCTTCTAGCTCCGACAGTGCAGTAATATCTAACAAGTAATATCTAACAACTACACAACATATACCAAATACACACACATATAAGTAAGGAATTAATTAAGACTATGTACAGTCGTGGTCAAAAGTTTTGAGAATGACACAAGTATTGGTCTCCACAAAGTTTGCTGCCTCAGTGTTGATGATGGCAATTTGCATATACTCCAGAATGTCATAAAGAGTGATCAGATGAATTGCAATTAATTGCAAAGTCCCTCTTTGCCATGAAAATGAACTTAATCCCCAAAAAACATTTCCACTGCATTTCAGCCCTGCCACAAAAGGACCAGCTGCCATCATGTCAGTGATTGTCTCGTTAACACAGGTGAGAGTGTTGACGAGGACAAGGCTGGAGATCACTGACATGCTGATTGAGTCAGAATAACAGAATCGTGTAGGTGGAGACCAATTCGCAGCCCATTCATTGTAGTTCGACATGTTTTTAATTATAATTGATAACTTCAAAATGACGAACGATACAAATCAAACACGATACCACAAAACTGAAACTTTTCTCTGACATGAAGTTAATGACCCACACCTACAAACATATGTAGGATCCCTAATTAGAGATAATGCACTTCAGCTGCCTCTAATTAGAGATCCAACACATACCAACACATGGAACCAGAAACCATAGACCTGTCAGACTCTGACCATGGCTACATAGAGAAGCAATAGGCTTGTCTATGGCCAGAGCCTGACACAGAATAACAGACTGGAAGCTTTAAAAGAAGGGTGGTGCTTGAAATCATTGTTCTTCCTCTGTCAACCATGGTTACCTGCAAGGAAACACGTACCGTCATCATTGCTTTGCACAAAAAGGGCTTCACAAGCAAGGATATTGCTGCTGGTAAGATTGCACCTAAATCAACCATTTATCGGATCATCAAGAACTTCAAGGAGAGAGGTTCAATTGTTGTGAAGAAGTCGTCAGGGCGCCCAAGAAAGTCCAACAAGCGCCAGGACGTCTCCTAAAGTTGATTCAGCTGCGGGATCGGGGCACCACCAGTGCAGAGCTTGCTCAGGAATGGCAGCAGGCAGGTGTGAGTGCATCTGCACGCACAGTGAGGTGAAGACTTTTGGAGGATGGCCTGGTGTCAAGAAGGGCAGCAAAGAAGCCACTTCTCTCCAGGAAAAACATAAGGGACAGACTGATATTCTGCAAAAGGTACAGGGATTGGACTGAGGACTGGGGTAGAGTCATTTTCTCTGATGAATCCCCTTTCCGATTGTTTGGGCCATCCTGAAAACACCTTGTCCAGAGAAGACAAGGTGAGCACTACCGTCAGTCCTGTGTCATGCTAACAGTAAAGCATCCTCAGACCATTCATGTGTGGGGTTGCTCCTCAGCCAAGGGAGTGGGCTCACTCACAATTTTGCCTAAGAACACAGCCATGAATAAAGAATGGTACCAACACATCCTCAGAGAGCAACTTCTCCCAACCATCCAAGAACAGTTTGGTGACGACCAATGCCTTTTCCAGCATGATGGAGCACCTGCCATAAGGCAAAAGTGATAACTAAGTGGCTCGGGGAACAAAACATCGACATTTTGGGTCCATGGCCAGGAAACTCCCCAGACCTTAATCCCATTGAGAACTTGTGGTCGATCCTCAAGAGGCGGGTGGACAAACAAAAACCCACAACTTCTGACAAACTCCAAGCATTGATTAAGCAAGAATGGCCTGCCATCCGTCAGGAT
Source organism: Thymallus thymallus (assembly GCA_023634145.1). Lineage (NCBI taxonomy): Eukaryota > Metazoa > Chordata > Actinopteri > Salmoniformes > Salmonidae > Thymallus > Thymallus thymallus. The sequence continues at coordinate 40,279,360 of CM042382.1, forward strand.
GTGGCCCAGAAGTTAATTGACAGCATGCCAGGGCGGATTGCAGAGGTCTTGAAAAAGAAGGTTCAACACTGCAAATATTGACTCTTTGCATAAACTGAATGTCATTGTCAATGAAAGCCTTTGATACTTAGAATACTTGTAATTATACTTCAGGGTTACCATAGTAACTACTGACATAAAGATCTAAGAACACTGAAGCAGCAAACTTTGTGGAGACCAATACTTGTCATTCTCAAAACCTTTGGCCACGACTGTACATACATGGACGAGCAATGTCAGAGTGGCATGGACTAATACAGTATATACATATGAGATGAGTAATGCAATATATTTTAACATTATTAAGTGACTAAGATACAGTGGAATAGTATAGAATACAGTATATATATATATATATATATATGAGATGAGTAATGCAATATATTTTAACATTATTAAAGTGACTGGTGTTCCATTTCTTAAAGTGGCCAGTGATTTTTGATCTGTGCCTATAGGCAGCAGCCTCTAATGTGCTAGTGATGGCTGTTTAACAGTCTGATGGCCTTGAGATTATGAGGGCACAAGGCGAGACCCAGATGCAGACACAGGAGGCAGATGGTTTGAGCTCTGATATTTATTATAGTACAAGGCGGTAGACAAAAGGCAGTTCAGGACAGGCAAGGGTTCAATAACCAGGTCCGAGTCCAAATGGTACAGGGTGGTAGGCAGGTTTGAGGTCAGGACAGGCAAGGGTTCAATCACCAGGTCAGTGTCCAGACAGTACAAGGCGGCAGGCAGTCTCGAGGTCAAGGCAGGCAGAATGGTCAGGCAGGTGGGCTCAGTGTCAGGACAGGCAAGGGTTCAATCACCAGGTCTGAGTCCAGACAGTACAAGGCGACAGGCAGTCTCAAGGTCAAGGCAGAAAGAATGGTCAGGCAGGTGGGCTCAGTGTCAGGACAGGCAAGGGTCAGAACCAGGAGGATTAAGAGAAGCAGGGACTGGGAGAAAAAGGAGCTGAGAGACAAAACACTGGTTGACTTGGCTAACAAGACAAGGACAAGTGAAACAGATCAGGGTGTGACAGTGTAGTTTTTCAGTCTCTCGTTCCCAGCTTTGATGCACCTGTTCTGACCTCCCCTTCTGGATGACAGCGGGGTGAACAGGCAGTGGCGCGGGTGGTTGATGTTCTTGATGATCTTTTTGGCCTTCCTGTGACACCGGGTGCTGTAGGTGTCCTGGATGGCGGGTAGTTTGCCCCCGGTAATGCGATATCACAGACATATTACGTGCTCAAGGCAAGAGTTCCTCCATACTCCCCAAAAGTGTAATCCGCAAACTATTGCTTCAGTTACCAATTGATTTGGCATACTGTGAAAAGATATATCGTTTTGACAGATGTGTTAATTGTTTTGAGAGAATGGAACTTTGTTTCCAAATACATTTTTCTAACATGGGTGATGTGCTTTTCCTAAGCCTGCCCAAGAGAAAGAGGAGAAGGAGATCCGAGCGCTGGAGAACACGCTCCACGTTTTCCACTCGGCCATCATCTTCTTCAAACACGTTTATGAAACTGGAGTATAATGGCCTTTTGTGTACTTAATTTATGAAACTGAAGTATAATGGCCTTTTGTGTACTTAATTTATGAAACTGAAGTATAATGGCCTTTTGTGTACTTAATTTATGAAACTGAAGTATAATGGCCTTTTGTGTACTTAATTTATGAAACTGAAGTATACTGGCCTTTTGTGTACTTAATTTATGAAACTGAAGTATAATGGCCTTTTGTGTACTTAATTTATGAAACTGAAGTATAATGGCCTTTTGTGTACTTAATTTATGAAACTGAAGTATAATGGCCTTTTGTGTACTTAATTCATGAAACTGAAGTATAATGGCCTTTTGTGTACCTAATTTATGAAACTGAAGTATACTGGCCTTTTGTGTACTTAATTTATGAAACTGAAGTATAATGGCCTTTTGTGTACTTAATTTATGAAACTGAAGTATAATGGCCTTTTGTGTACTTAATTTATGAAACTGAAGTATACTGGCCTTTTGTGTACTTAATTTATGAAACTGAAGTATAATGGCCTTTTGTGTACTTAATTTATGAAACTGAAGTATACTGGCCTTTTGTGTACTTAATTTATGAAACTGAAGTATAATGGCCTTTTGTGTACTTCATTTATGAAACTGAAGTATAATGGCCTTTTGTGTACTTCATTTATGAAACTGAAGTATAATGGCCTTTCTTTCTCTCTCTTCCCCATGTGCAGTGTTCTAGATTCATCCTAATCCATATTGTTATCTCTGTCTTTTTGTGTTCATCACATGGCTTCCATTGGTTACATTCCCTCGCATCCAATAACAGTAGAGATAGAAAACTCACTCTTAACTACCTGACAGTACAATCAAATCTGTACGTGTTGTCTGTGTGTCTGTGTGTCTGTGTGTCTGTGTGTCTGTGTGTCCGTGTGTCCGTGTGTCTGTCGTGATTCTATCGGTAGGGCATGAACAATACACTCCATAGTCTGCCAAACTAAATACTGGACCTGGTTTCCTAGATTTTTCAGTGTTCTATTGTTTCTAGTACTTGCCTAATGTTATCTCTAATATACAGTATCTGTTATGTATAAAACATGTCTGATTAGGATGAATAATATACGACAATACGTTTTTAATTCTATGTGTTATGCATTTTGCTAGGATGTTTGCATCACAACACTGAAGGGCTAATGCTACTGCAGTGCTGCTGGGAGAGAGAATGTGTGTTTATTGCACTGAACAACTCTTTAGCCTGTTGATTGATTTGCATGTTATTTTTTATTGTAACTTGCAGTGATATAAGAAATACATTTAAATAATACATTATTTTATTGTAAATGTGCATAAAATGTCATTTTTAACTTCTAGCAGTGTGTTTCTGGATATATCCCAATATTAAATGATTATCTATGGCTGCTTGTCAGAATGTCTGCCCAGCTCCAGAGCCGGAGCCACCTGCCACACCGGTGCCCAGTCCGGGTCCGGCCGTCTGTACTGCTCCATGGCCGGAGTCATTCGCCATGCCAAGTCCCATTCCGGGGACTGGTCATCGGACTCATGACAGGGAGGAAGTTGTCCACTTCGCCGGAGCCTGAGCCGCCACCGAGGTGGATGATACCTCCTCACCCCTCCCATGTAATTTTTGTATTTATAATTTTTTGTAATTATCGTGGCCGGGAGTCCGCGCCTTAGAGGGGGGGTACTGTCAGGCTCTGGCCATAGGGAGGCCTTTTGCTCACCTAATTGGCCATGGTCAGAGCCTGACAGATCTAGGTTTCTAGATCTATGTGTTTGTATTTTGTGTTGAATCCCCAGTTAGAGACAGCTGTGAGACGTTGTCTCTGATTGGGGATTCTACTTAAGTTGCCATATCCCACACCTGTGTGTGGGTCATTGTTTAGATCACTTACTCACTTACTCAGGTCATCATCTGAGTAAGTGTGTTCTCTTTTCATTTGCGTATATCTTTGTTATTTTGTATAGTTCCGACTAAGTATAGATTTATGTTAAATAAAACGATGTCGAACTATAACTACACTTCGCCTTGGTCTATGAACACACACGATCGTGACACCTGGTAGAAATGCACAGTATGTATATAGTTTCTATATAGTTCCACTGAATATTACTTATATATTATAATGTTATTTCTGTTGGAATAAGATATAAGATGATTTTAAGATTAGGTACAATATTCTCTCTTTCAGCTCTATGACATCATTGGTGTGCAGAAACTGTCATCCAACTCGGTATTCCAAGTTGGGAACTCAGGCCTCTTTCTAGAGCTCTGACTTTCCGACCTGAAGGTTACTGACGTCAAGATTCAACCTAGTTTTTGTTCAGAGTTCCAGAGAATGACAGACTTTGATGACAAAGTTTGCCCACAAGAAGGACTGCCACCTGTACAGTGCATTTGGAAAGTATTCAGACCACTTGACTTTTTCCACATTTTGTTAAGTTACTTATTCTAAAATTGATTCAATCTTTTTTCCCCTCATCGATCTACACACAATGACCCATAATAACAAAGCAAAAACAGGTTTTTAGACATTTTTTGCAAATGTATTACATAATTAAAGATCACATAAGTATTCAGACGCTTTACTCAGTACTTTATTAAGTATTCAGACCCTTTACTCAGTACTTTGTTGAAGCTCCTTTGGCAGCGATTACAGCATTGAGTCGTCTTGGGTTTGACGCTACAAGCTTGGCACACCTGTATTTGGTGAGTTTCTCCCATTCTTCTCTACAGATCCTCTCAAGCTCTGTCAGGTGGATGGGGAGCATCGCTGCACAGCTATTTTCAGGTCTCTCCAGAGATGTTAGATCAGGTTCTGGCTGGGCCACTCAAGGACATTCAGAGACTTGTCCTGAAGCCACTACTGTGTTGTCTTGACTGTGTGCTTCGGGTCGTTGTCCTGTTGGAAGATGAACCTTGGCCCCAGTCTGAGGTCTGGACTACATGCCCCAGGGGTTTGAGTCATAAGATAGGTTCTTATATTGGATTTTATGTTCCAAAATCTGATAGCATTTTTTTCTTTTTGATTGGAATAAATTGTTTCTTAGTGGAATCCTATAAGATTATTTTCTGTTGTATTCTAGGCTATAACTAATTTTAGGTAAATAAACTGTAGCCTACATTTTTGAAGTAACTTGTGTGTTCATAGCCATTTGTGTAATAGTCACATTGTGGTTCTTTTGAACAGATTGCCACCGCTTGTGTCAAATTATAGTTTAACAAATTAGCCTATATGATACAATTCATTGCTTCCATACAGGGTTGGGGAGTAACTTTTTGATTACAAAAAATGTTTAACCTAATCAGTTATGCTACCAGCTAAAATATTGTAATCAGATTAAAGATACTTTTGAAAAACTATATGGTTACTTATTGATTTACATTTAAATTCCGAAAGGATGTTTGCAGAAAACACATACATTGACACCTTTCTGTTTTGTCAATGACATTCAATTCAGCTTTGAAAAAGGCATACGTTTAAGGTTGTTCCACTATGATGAAAGTCTAAATGTGATTGGTTGATTCCACTGTCTCTCCAAAATGTTGCCCTAATACAGCTGAATGGCAGATGCCTTCATCTAGCTTCTGATGACCTTCCTAGACAATGGCTGATTTAGCTAGCTAGATTTATCTCCCCAGAGACAAGCAAAGAAAAACCCTGATTGGATATATATAATTTTTTTTTTCAGTGTTAACCCTTTCCTTTCCAACAAAAACTGAAGAGATTAAATCAGAACATCATCGAATATAATAATATAGTTCTAATGATTATTATACTGTTATAACCTAACTTTATATGACGCGTTCTGTTTGAGGCAAATCCAACACAACACATCCCTGGTGGCTTCATCATGTTATGGGTATGCTTAACATAGATAGATAGATAGATAGATAGATAGATAGATAGATAGATAGATAGATAGATAGATAGATAGATAGATAGATAGATAGATAGATAGATAGATAGATAGATAGATACTTTATTGATCCCAGGGGGAATTTTCTTCGTCAAGCAGCAACGAAAAAACACAGGGCAGGTGCAAAATGCCAGAACGAAAATACACAAAAATACAGATACATGATACATAGAGCGGCAGTATGAAAAAGTATAAAAATACAAGAAGTCTGGAGTGCAAAAAGCTATAAAAAGACAAATAGTATGGGTGGATGGCTGAATATGTACACTATACAGTTTTACAGAGTGTTAGGTGAAAAAAAAAAGATCGGAATATTTGCATGGTTAACTATACTATACAGGTCGATGGCAGAGAACTACTTAAATAGATAAATGTGTGTATGATATAAGTGAGGGTAATAATAGTTTACTTAATATACAGTCTGGTTAAATGAACAGGTAAGTGAATATTTTGCATGGTTAAATTAACTGTACAGGTAAATGACAGGAAGAGATACTTAAATAGCTAAATGTGTGTATGATATAATTTAGGGTAATAATAATAATTCCCTTAAAATACAGTCCTTAGTGTGCAGGGTTTAATTACAGACAACTGCACGTATTGCACATTCGATATACTAAAAGCTATGAAAAAAGACATAACTGACAGGATACTAATATGCATTCCTGAGTGAATGACTAAGTAAGTTCAGTCCAAGAATTACTTACAATATTGCACGTGATATGATATAACAACTGTACATGAATATGTATATACAGACCTGAGTTAATAAATAAGTCCTGAGTGAATGAGTGATTACAGACCAGAGTTACTCACGGATGGATGCATAATTGTTAAACTAGGTCCTAGCACCCCAACAGTTCCAGATCTATGTTGCCGACGGCACGGCACCCCGGTGAGGCATGAAAAAGTCTAATAGCCGCCGGCAGGAAGGACTTCCTGTAGCGCTCTCTGGCACACCGTGGTGGGATCAGTCTGTGACTGAAAGTGTTCCTCTGCATCATAACCATGGCATGCAGAGGGTGTGTGACGTTTTCCATGATGGCCAGCAGTTTGGCCAGGATCCGTCTCTCCGCCACCTCCTCTAGCGTGTCAAGGCTAATCCCCAGAACAGAGCTAGCCTGATTAGCTTATTTACCCGCGAAGCATCACCGTCTTTTATGTTGACGCCCCAGCACACCACTGCAAAAAAAGATGGCACTGGCTGGTAGAAAGTATGCAGTAGTTTACTGCACACGTTGAAGGACCTGAGCCTCCTCAGAAAGTAGAGTCGGCTCTGGCCCTTTTTGTACAGGGCCCCGGTGTTACCAGCCCATTCCAACCTATTGTCCATATGGACTCCCAGGAACTTGTAGGACCCAACCATTTCCACATCCATCCCCTGTATAGGGACTGCAGTCAGTTGTGCCTTGGTTTTCCTGAAGTCCACCACCATCTCCTTTGTTTTGCTGATGTTGAGCTGAAGGTGGTTCTGCTCACACCACAACACACTGATTTTCTCCTGTACTCCTCCTCCTGCCCACCCCTGATGCACCCTACAATTGTGGAGTCATCCGAGAACTTCTGCAGGTGACATGTTTCAGAGTTATATCTGAAGTCTGAGGTGTAGAGGGTGAACAGGAAGGGGGACAGGACCGTTCCCTGGGGGGCCCCTGTGTTGCTCACTGCCCGTTCTGACACACAGCTCTGTAGCCGCACAAATTGTGGCCTACCGGTCAGGTAGTCTGTGACCCAGGAGACTAAGGGTGCTTCCACTTTCATCCTCCTCATCTTCTCACCCAGTAGCAGGGGCTGAATGGTGTTGAAGGCACTGGAGAAGTCAAAAACATAACCCTCACAGTGAAACCTGCGTTGTCCAGGTGAGAGTAGGCCCTCTGCAGAAGGTAGATGATTGCATCATCCACCCCGATGTTGCGCTGGTATGCAAACTGCAGGGGGTCCATTGATGAACACACCAGGGGTCTGAGGTGAGTGAGGACTAACCTTTCCAGGGTCTTCAGGATGTGAGATGTTAGTGCTACAGGTCTGAAGTCATTCAGGACAGTGGGGTGTGCCTTCTTGGGCACTGGGACCAGGCAGGATGTTTTCCACAGCACAGGGACCCTTTCTAGGCTCAGGCTAAGGTTGAAGTGTCGCTGGAGTATTCCACACAGTTGGTCAGCACAGACCCTAAGCACCCTTGGGCTGATGCCATCAGGGCCCGCCACTTTCCACTGATGTAGTCTCTCCAGCTCTCTCTTCACTTAGTTGGTGGTGAAAGCCAGCCCAGGTGGGGAGGTGGGGGGAAGGGGAGTGTTGAGGATCAGTCCAGAGGCAGCAGGGGTGGAGGTGGGGAGGGGGTCTCTGATTGTCTCAACAGAGGTGTTGTGAGCAAAGTGGGGGTGGGACAGCCGTGAGGGTGTGTGGCCTGGGTGTCACAATGCTGAGTAATGGGACGGTAAACTCGTGGAGTGTCATTCCTTTTTATTTTGGAGATGTTCTCATGAAACACAAAATAACAAAGGAGAGTTTAAACAAAATACACAGTGACTTACCTGTTGTGACTCAATGCAGACAGGCACAAACAAACAATGATCTACACACAGGTGGATGTGTGGAGAGCCTAAATACAATCCCCAATCAGAGACAACCCTGTACAGCTGTCTCTGATTGAGGATCATTAAACTCCCCTAGTTAGAGTGTGAGGGCTTGATTGTGGTCCTTCCACTCCCTCTGGTGGGAGTCAGAGGCCTAACCACAATCAAACCCTCACACTGGGGAGCAGTGGACAGGGCCAGTATCGAACCTGATAAAAAATTGGTTCAGCTCATTGACTCTGTCCTGGGTCCCCTCCGTCTGCCCACTGTTTGACTTTTTGAAGCCAGTGAGCTGAAGACTAGTGATAAAAATAAACAGATTAGAACTAAGAACAGACAACATCCTAGAGGAAAACCTGGATCAGTCTGCTTTCCACCTTTCAGCAGGACAAGAACCTACAACACAAGGCCAAATCTACACTGGAGTTGGTTACCAAGACGATATTGAATGATCCTGAGGAGCCCAGTTAGTTTTGACTTAAATCAGCTTGAAAATCTATGGCAAGACTTGATAATGGCTGTGTAGGAATGATCAACAACTTGACAGATCTTGAAGAATGTTAAAAATAATGTGTAAATATTGTACAATCCAAGTGTGCAAAGCTCTTACCCAGAAAGACTTACAGCTGTAATCTGTACCAAAGGTTATTCTAACATGTATTGACTCAGGGGGTTGAATACTTATCTAATCAAGATATATTAGTAATTCATTTTTCATATATTTTTTTACAAAATGTTAGAATTTTAATTCCACATTGACATTACAGAGTATTTTGTGTAGATTGTTGCCCAATTTAAATTTTTATTAAATCAATTTGAAATCCCGTCTCGTAACACAACAAAATGTGGGAAAAGTCAATGGGTGTGAACACTTTCTTTAGAGGGTGGGCTAACTGAGTCTCAATAGCTAGCCGTGAAGCCCCAAAAATGACAACACAGAGTAACACATGGGATAAACAAACGTACAGTCAATAACACAATAGAACATCTATATAGTGCAAATGTAGTAAGATTAGGAAGGTAGGGCAATAAATAGACCATAGTGGCGAAATAATTACAAATTAGCATTAACACTGGAGTGATAGATGTGCAGATGATGATGTGCAAATAGAGATACTGGAGTGCAAATGAGCAAAAATAATAATATGGGGATGAGGTAGTAGTGTGGGCTATTTACAGATGGGCTGTATACAGGTGCAGTGATCGATAAGCTGCTCTGACAGCTGATGCTTAAATTTATTGAGGCTATGTAGTATATGGGGCTTTGGAAACAAAACGGATGTCACTGTGATAGATTACATCCAATTTGCTGAGTAGAGTGTTGGAGGCTATTCTGTAAATGACATCGCCGAAGTCAAGGATCGGTAGGATAGTCAGTTTTACGAGGGCATGTTTGGCAGCATGAGTGAAGGAGGCTTTGATGCGAAATAGGAAGCCAATTCTGGATTTAATTTTGGATTGGAGATGTTTAATGTGAGTCTGAAAGTTGAGTTTACAGTCTAACCAGACGCCTAGGTATTTATAGGTGTCCACATATTCTAAGTCAGACCCGTCGAGAGTAGTGATGATAGTCCGGTGGGCGGGTGTGGGCAGCGTTCGATAGAAAAGCATGCATTTAGTTTTACTAGCATTTAAGAACAGTTGGAGGCCACGGAAGGAATGTTGTGTTCCTCTTGGTGAGGAATAGAAGCGAGAATAACTAGAGGATTGTGGGAAGCTAGACTTGTACCAATAAATGTACCAATAGAAAATACAATAAAAAAATGTATCTTTTGTCTCTGTGTTTCATTCTCAAGAGGCTGAATGTATCTTACAGGAGAAAGCATCCGAGCGGGCGAAACAGTGTCAATCTATCTCTGTAAGTGTAGGCCATCTATCTGATACTGTCTGGTCAAAAAGAGTATATGTGCATTCGGAAAGTATTCAGACCCCTTGACTTTTTCAACATTTTGTTACGTTACAGTCTTATACTAAAATTGATTAAATAGTATTTTTTCCTCATCAATCTACACACAATACTCCATAATGACAAAACAGTTTTTTATAAATATTTGCAAATGGATTAAATATTTTTTTTTGAAATATGACATTTACATATATATTATATATATATATAAGGGTATTCAGACCCTTTACTCAGTACTTTGTTGAAGCGATTACAGCCTCAAGTCTTCTTGGGTATGGCACTACAAGCTCGGAACACCTGTATTTGGGGAGTTTCTCAGATTCTTCTCTGCAGATCCTCTCAAGCTCTGTCTGGTTGGATGGGGCTATTTTCAGGTATCTCCAGAGACGTTCGATCAGATTCAAGTCAGGCTCTGGCTGGGCAACTCAAGGACATTCAGAGACATGTCCTAGAAACCACTCCTGCGCACTCCTGTGTTGTCTTGGCTGTGTGCTTAGGGTCATTGTCCTGTTCAAAGGTGAACCTTCGTCCCAGTCTGAGGTCCTGAGCACTCTGGAGCAGGTTTTCATCAAGGATCTCTCTGTACTTTGCTCAGTTCATATTTTTCCGTCGACCCTGACTAGTCTCCCAGTCCCTGCCGTTGAAAAACATCCCCACAGCATGATGCTGCCACCACCATGCTTCACCTTAGGGATAGTACCAGGTTTCCTCCAGACGTGACGCTTGGCATTCAGGCCAAAGAGTTCAATCTTGGTTTAATCAGACCAGAGAATCTTTTTCTCATTGTCTGAGTATTTAGGTGCCTTTTGGCAAACTCCAAGCGGTCTGTCATGTGCCTTTTACTGAGGAGTGGCTTCCGTCTGGCCACTCTACCATAAAGCCCTGATTTGGTGGAGTGCTGCAGAGATGGTTGTCCTACTGGAGGGTTCTCCCATCTCCACAGAGGAACTCTAGAGCTCTGTGAGAGTGACCACCGGGTTCTTGGTCACCTCCCAGACCAAGGCCCTTCTCCCCCGATTTCTCAGTGAGGCCACTGTGTTCTTGGGGACCTTCAATGCTGCAGAAATGTTTTGATACCCTTCCCCAGATCTGTGCCTCGACACAATCCTGTGTCGGAGCTCTACGGACAATTCCTTCAACCTTATGGCTTGGTTTTTGCTCTGTGACCTAAACTGGGACATGCTTAAACCACCTGACCTAAAGCAATGGAACTCCCTAAATTTTTCTCAGAGTATTAGCAATCCCACAAGGTATGACTCCAAACACCCAGAAAAGGCTACTCTCCTCGATCCTCACAAATAATCCTGATAGGTATCAGTCTGGTGATTTCTGTAATGAACTTAGTGATCACTGTTTTACAGCCTGTGTTCGTAATGGCTGCTCAGTAAAACGACCTGTCCTAATTTGTCATAGACGGACGCTTGGTAAAAAACTTGAATGAGCAAGCCTTCCTTCATGACTTGGCCTCTGTAAAATGGTATAGAATCAGCTTGATCCCCACTGTTGAAGACACTTGGACCTTCTTTTTTGATATATTTCAATGGTATTGTTAAAGAACATGCCCCCATAAAGAAAATGAGAATTAAAAACAGGTTCAGCCCCTGGTTCGACTGTGATCTTGCAGAGTTACTCCACCTCAATTACATTTGGCGAAATGCTCGGCACATGCGTACTCAGGCTGACTGGCTCTCGTTCAGGCAAATGAGAAATATGTGTACTCAGGCTATCCGGAAGGCCAAAGTTAGTTACTTTAAGGAGCAGTTCTCTCTCTGTGGGTCTAACCCCAATAAAGTCTGGAAAACGGTTAAAGACCTGGAGAATAAACCCTCCTCCTCACAGTTGCCCATGTCCTTTAAAGTTGATGATGTGGTTGTTACTGACAAGAAGCACATGGCTGAGCTCTTTAAACAACACTTCATTAAGTCAGGATTCCTATTTGACTCAGCCATGCCTCCTTGCCCGTCCAACGTTTCCTCATCTGCCACCCCTTCTAATGCAACTATCCTCGATGCTCCTCCCTCTTTTTCCCTGCACCGCTACACTGTCACTGAGTCCGAGGTGCTAGAGGAGCTCCTTAAACTTGACCCCAAAAAACCATCTGGGTCAGATTGTCTCTCCTTTTCTCCCGAATTGCGCTGCTTGGTCCTTTGGTGGTTCATTCTGTCACGCTCGGGTGTGTAGAGAGACCAAGGCGCAGCGCAGTGATATTTCAACATGGATGTTTATTCAATAATAAACTAAACTTACTCAGAACTATACAAAATAACAAAGACTATACAACAAAAGGAAACACACTTACATCGACACGGTGTGGGACAGACAAACTTAAGTAGGATCCCTAATTAGAGACAATGCGATGCAGCTGCCTCTAATTAGGGATCCAACACAAAACACAACACAGAAATAGAACACATAGAACTGTCAGACTCTGACCATAGAATTATAGAGAAGCAATAGGCTTCTCTATGGCCAGAGCCTGACAGTTCACCCCCTCAAAGGTGCGGCCTCCCGGCCGGAAGAAACTAAACACCATTACATGAGGAAAGGGTTAGGGAGGGGAAAAAGAAAACAATACTAATCGCAGGTGGCGGTTCCGGCCCCGGCGAAGTTGACAGCTTCCTCCCTAGTTCTATTCTGGTAACCGGACCCGGACTGGGCACCGGTGTGGCAGGCGACTCTGGCTCTGGGGCGGGGCAGACAACCGGGCCCGGACTGGGCACCGGTGTGGCAGGCGACTCTGGCCATTTAGAGGGGCAGACAACCGGTCCTGGAATGGGCACCGGTGGGGCAAACGGCTCCGGCCATGGAGCGGGGCAGATAACCGGGCCAGGACTGGGCACTGGTGGGGCAGGCGACTCTGGCCATTTAGAGGGGCAGACAACCAGTCCTGGAATGGGCACCGGTGGGGCAAACGACTCAGGCCATGGAGCGGGGCAAATAACCGGGACAGGACTGGGCACCGGTGTGGCAGGCGACTCCGGCCATGGAGCATGGCAGACAACTGGTCCTGGAATGGACATCAGTGGGTTAGGCGACTTAGGCCATGGAGCGGTGCAAATAACCGGGCCAAGACTGAGCACCGGTGTGGCAGGCGACTCCGGCCATGGAGCGTGGCAGATGACCAGTCCTGGAGTGGGCACCGGTGGGGTAAACGGCTCCGGGCTGTGGACCATCACGGGAGGCTCCGGACTGTGGACCATCACGGGAGGCTCCGGGCTGTGGACCATCACGGGAGGCTCCGGGCTGTGGACCATCACGGGAGGCTCCGGGCTGTGGACCATCACGTGAGGCTCCGGGCTGTGGATCTGCACGGGACGTACCGGACTGGAGAGGCGCACCGGAGGTCGGGTGCGTGGAGCCGGTACTGGAGGCACCTGGCTGGGCGCACGCACTGGAGGTCGGGTGCGGGGAGCCGGCACAGGTGGCACCGGACTGGTGACATGCACTTCAGGGCGAGTGAGGGGAGCCGGCACGGGACGTACCGGACTGGAGAGGTGCACTGGAGGCCTGGTGCGTGGAGCCGGCACTGGGCTTACTGGACTGGAGAGACGCACAGGAGGCCTGGTGCATAGAGCCGGCACCGGTGGAGCGGACTGCTCTGGCACTGGAGTGTAGCAGACGGCCAGACCCGGACTGGGCACCGGTGGAGCGGACTGCTCTGGCACTGGAGTGGAGCAGACGGCCGGACCCGGACTGGGCACCGGTGGAGCGGACTGCTCTGGCACTGGAGTGGAGCAGACGGCCGGACCCGGACTGAGCCACTTCCTCATTTCCTTCTCCACCTCTATCTCCCTCATTTCCTCCAGAATCTCTCCAAAATTGGCCTCCAAATACTCCTCTTGCTCCTAGCTCTGCGCCCCACATTTGTACTCCTTCCTCTCCATATTCCACATGTGGACTGGTACTGGCGCGTCTTCTTCGCAGCCAGACCACCCCCATAGCCCCCCCGAAATTATCTTGGAGTTGCCTACGGGCTCCATTTCTTCCTGTTCCCCGATTACGACGCTGTCCTCTCTTTCTCTCCTTTTCTCCCGAATTGCGCTGCTTGGTCTTTTGGTGGTTCATTCTGTCACGCTCTGGTGTGTAGAGAGACCAAGGTGCAGCGCAGTGATAAACATGGATGTTTATTTAAATAATAAACTAAACTTACTCAGAACTATACACAATAACAAAGACTATACAACAAAAGGAAACACACTTACTTCGACACGGGACATGAAGACAATGAACCACACAATGGTGTGGGACATACAAACTTAAGTAGGATCCCTAATTAGAGACAATGCAATGCAGCCGCCTCTAATTAGGGATCCAACACAAAACACAACACAGAAATAGAACACATAGAACTGTCAGACTCTGACCATAGAATTATAGAGAAGCAATAGGCTTCTCTATGGCCAGAGCCTGACACAGATGGTTTAGACCCTTTCTTCTTTAAGGTTGCTGCCCCTATCATTGCCAAGCCTATCTTTTTAACCTGTCTCTCCGTTCTGGGGAGGTTCCCATTGCTTGGAAGGCAGCCATGGTTAGTCCTTTATTTAAAGGGGGAGATCAAGCTGATACTAACTGTTAGAGGCCTATTTCTGTTTTGCCCTGTTTATCAAAAGTGTTGGAAAAACTTGTCAATAATCAACTGACTGGCTTTCTTGATGTCTATAGTATTCTCTCTGGAATGCAATCTGGTTTCCTCTCAGGTTATGGATGTGTCACTGCAACCTCAAAGGTCCTCAATGATGTCACCACTGCCCTTGATTCTAAGCAATGTTTTACTGCTATTTTTATTGACTTGGCCAAAGCTTTTGATACGGTAGACCATTCCATTCTTGTTGGCTGGCTAAGGAGTATTGGTGTCTCTGAGAGGTCTTTGGGCTGGTTTGCTAACTCCAGTGGCACCCCAGAATTTTTCATAGAGGTGGCTAGATGGGGCCACTGAAGATCTTGGGGTGGCACACCAAAACCAAAAGCCATAAATGAATTTCAGGAATTCTAATATGCTGTTGTAGTATATAGGCTAGTTGAAAACTATGTCAATATGAGAGTTAAGGAATCGCATACTGATATACTTTGGTTTCTTATTTTACAGTTAATGTTACTAATGATCTGATGTGCATAGACTAATACAGTTAACATTTTGACTTCCACAGCAATCCTGTTTTAATGTGTTATGTATCAGTTTATACATGTGTTAGGTGATTCATTGTTCTTCAAATAGGCTAGTTCTCCTTTTCCTTAAAAAGACAAATATACAGCTTTAATTTGAAGGAGTCCATTGATTGTAAGGAACAAAACATTTACTGGGAACAAGTTTTAAAAACACAGAGGCCTCCAATTATTTTACATACAGCTTTATTCGACTGTCGCTGTCTTTTTGTAAACAAATATATTATAGGCTATGTCCAAAAATGAAAAACAAAGCAAAAAAAGCCTTATCATGGACAACAATGTACATTTTACTATAGCCTACTCACAACCTATCCATATACCTGCTTTAATAGGCTACATTCTTTTCAATACAGCTTTATTCACCTGTTGCTGTGTCTTTTGGCAAACACATCCACAAAATCATCCAGATTTATGGCCCTTCTAGACTCTACACTTAACACCAAACCTACCTACCTTACCACCGACACTCATTGTATTTCTCAAGACAGTCTTGATTAACAACTGTTCTCTCATGCTGCAGTGGTAATCACAGTCACAGGTAACGCAAGTGCAATTTTGCAAAGTTGAAACGCCTCGTTGAACACCTCCCTAAAAATTGGAATTAATGAACCTGCCCGAAACGACTCATTATCTGTTTTGACCTGTCTTTGAACTATTGGAGTGGAAATGATGTAATACCCTTCAAGCCTAGAGCTTGGTGTGACCTGACGCCCTGGACGGCCTGGAGGTGCAACACCGATGTTACATTGCTCGGCAATGGTCACAGTATTGTCCCAAATCTCATTAAAGAGAGAGCCCTATCTATAACTGTTCAATGTGTCAACGAGAGAATCAACAAGGGTAACAGCCGTGCCCAAATTGAGTTGTGGGGACTGTAAAATATCTGACAGATGTTTTATCTCTCCAGAAACATTGGTGAATGTTACAAAGAGACCAACAACATTTTGATCTATTTGGGCTGATGGACCTCTTGTCTCTACAGCTCTGTTGCCATCTCTCTCTTCAGATATACCCACGTTTCTCTCTCAGCCATTGTAACTCTCTCAGGGCCTCCTGAAACATCTCCCTCTAGCCACCTTTGGTGCACATATGACCCTGACACAAAGAAAAAGAGAAAAGAAACAACAGGTTTCAGGGATGCATTTCACACTGTCAACTAATACTACGTATCATGTGCATTGCAGTGAACATAAAAAGCTAATGGGGCCGTTGATTTAATGCGTGCCCGCACACCTGTGTTCCTTCCACTCATGACAGAGGCACCATCATATGCTTGCCCTACTACAGTGGGGAGAACAAGTATTTGATACACTGCCGATTTTGCAGGTTTTCCTACTTACAAAGCATGTAGAGGTCTGTAATTTTTATCATAGGTACACTTCAACTGTGAGAGACGGAATCTAAAACAAAAATCCAGAAAATCACAATTAATTAGCATTTTATTGCATGACATAAGTATTTGATCACCTACCAACCAGTAAGAATTCCGTCACTCACAGACCTGTTAGTTTTTCTTTAAGAAGCCCTCCTGTTCTCCACTCATTACCTGTATTAACTGCACCTGTTTGAACTCGTTACCTGTATAAAAGACACCTGTCCACACACTCAATTAAACAGACTCCAACCTCTCCACAATGGCCAAGACCAGAGAGCTGTGTAAGGACATCAGGGATAAAATTGTAGACCTGCACAAGGCTGGGATGGGCTACAGGACAATAGGCAAGCAGTTTGGTGAGAAGGCAACAACTGTTGGCGCAATTATTAGAAAAGGGAAGAAGTTCAAGATGACGGTCAATC